>JAMLFT010011891.1:0-10720 GCA_026544285.1 Pachyrhizus erosus | reverse complement strand
AATAATATGAATAGAATAATTATTAAAATAAATAATTTAATATTAAAATATTGAAAGTAATAAAGATAAAATAAATCTATTATCTAACAATATCAATATCTTGAAGTATAAACTATAATAAAAAAATAAATATTATAAATAGCATATGATTAAAATAAATATTGTAAAATAAAAATATCTAAAATATAATAATAAAAATAAAATAAAACAAAATAAAAATTTATTATATGTCATTATCTACATTTTATGTAATAAAAAAGTAAAAATAAGAAAATCTTATTTTATGTAAAAAAGATAAAAATAATAAAATTCATTCTCATAAGCGGAATAAGAGGAAAAAAATATAATAAAATCTTACTTTATTTAGAAAATATTAAAATTAAAATCTAGTAAATATTTAAGAATAAAAAATTTAAATATAAAAGGTTAATAATTAAAATTTAATATTTAAAAATGTTACTTAAATTAGTATCTCAAAAAATATTAAAAACTATTAAAAAAACTTATTTACTAAATAGTTAAACTTTGTTTTTTTTTTTAACTAGTAATAAAAGTTATAAGCTATCTGAAATATTTTGAAGAAGGAAGATGTAGTTTAAAAGAATAATTTAAAATGCATGAAAGAGAGAAAAGGGCCAGGTTTAAATTAATTCCTATGTTAATCACAGAGAGAGAAAGGAAAATGAGTTGAGAAAAATAATTAAACTACCTTAATATCTTTAAAATAAATTAATTGCTGTACAATAAAAGAGATCGTGATTTTTTTTCTAAATTTTTAGTGTATATTATTATTAATGTACTTGTAATAAAATAAAAAATGTATGTATATATTTGACAATTATATATTGGAAAGGGATGTTATAGAAGAAAGGTGCATCTCTGATTACGAATGGAACTGAAGACAAGTTACTAGAGGCCGTAAGCCAAAGGTAGCAGACAAACTGAGTATGTGGCTATTTCTTATTTTCTGAATTCTGTTTGTTACCATTCATCAAAGTCAAATGCTGGAGGTGTTAGAACGCTTAGGCCAATGTCTCTTACAATGTCAATGGTTTTCTATTTATATTTTTATTATCACATTAGAGATTAAAGAGATTCTCTTAATTAGGGTTCCTAATTCTGCGGGTCTTAGCATAATAATTGCTTTGCTATTTATTTCAACTAACCACAGTTCCTCCTTCTTATCCAAGTTTGTATGATAGTGTTTTCTAGTGCTTTATTTGAAGTACTAGTTTAATTCGATTTGGACTATACTAGCTTGTGCATTTTAGTAAGCCTTCTTCTACTCTATCTAGTTAGTAGTGAAGCAATATATAGAGTGTCTTTATTATTATTACTATTATTATTACACCAATCAATCCAATTTTGTTGAGATGTTAAGGGTTTGATTATAGCTTTTAATAATTATTGTAATTTTTAAAATTAAAAGACCAGAAAAATCATATTTGAATAATTGTTTTCTGTATATATATTTTGAAAATTGTTTCTAGAATTACAATTCTGAAAACAAGAAAACAAAAGTAGTTTGGAATTTTCACCTTTTTTTTGTTTTTAAATCTGATGGTATATTTTTTTTGTAATAAATAAAGTACTTTTTTTTATCTTGTAATATGTACACTTGCCAGATGTTGATGTTTCATATACAATTCTTTTAAAAACTATTTTCAAAACTTTTTTGACACAAATTTTTTTATTTTGTTTTAAAAAATTATATTAAAAACAATACTAAAAATATTTTAAAAATAAAAAATGAAATAATTTCAAACAATCCCTAAATCATTATTCATGCGGTAAAAACTAAAACAATTCCTCTGTATAACTATTTTGATTAACATTAATTCAGAACTTTCTGATGTGCTATATATTCTCATCTGTTTGATCTTTCTCAATTAACATAGTAGCTGTTTTTTGTTTCTTGAACTTCATTATTTAGAGCTAGGCTCTATCTTTTTACATAAAGCATTATAACTCTCTTGAGAGAGTATCATTAGCCTTTTCTTCTTCTTTTCTCTATTTCTTGCTTCTCAACTTGTAAACCTTTGTCCTAATCTTCTACTCAGAAGTTGCTAATTTGGACTCTATCAGTTTTTTGTTTGGTGTCATCCTTTTATTTCTTGTCTTCTTTACTAACTCTTTTGAAATTAAGTTTCAAGCTCCTTATCCTATGTAGCGAAAGTCTATCCATATCTTGTTTTTCTTTTCCTCACTGCAGTTTAATGATTTGTATACGTCAAATCTTAACACCAAAATCACAAGATCAAGTCAAAGCCCTCTTTAAATGATAGAGCAACAATAATACTTTTAATATAATCGGTTAATAACCAAAATATCATATAAAACTTTTGAATTACATGTAGACCTAATAGTTATAAACTTTTTTATTTTTAATCCAATTCATTTAACTCAAGGGTTATATTGGCTAACTTGTATAGAAGGATGACTCAACTCATTTCTTATTGTTAATTATAATGCCCAACAACATTCCAGAATTGTTAAAACTTGACAGTGAAATAAAGCAATTAAATTTATTTAAAACTACTTAAATTTTAAATATTGTTTCATATTTCATATATCTCTTAAAGTAGTAATTGACTTAACTTTTTTTTTAATCATAAAAACTACTTTTAGCTTAATTTTTTTTTTTAAAAATAGTATTAAAATTAAAGTAAAACCTAATTGATAAATTTTTAACTTAAGAAGTTACTTTTAAGTTGAAAAAAATTGGTTAGTATATTAGTGGGTCTTCTTGAGATTTAGAGTGGAGAAAAAGAAGAAAAAAGGGAAACTTCTAAAATTAGTAAATTTGGCAAAATGAGTTAATTAACCTATATTAACTTGCCATTGATTGCTATTAGTTAAAAAATGGGCTGGATCAACCCCTCCCATTCAAAGAAATGGATTAGAAATAACAAGTTAACAACTTACTTTATTTTAGAGTGGATGGAGAAAGATAAGATTAAAAAGGAAAGCTTTTAAAATTAGTAGAATTGACCAAATGAGTTAATTAACAAAGTTCATCAACCATTGATTGCTATTTGTCAAAATATGGGTTGGATCAACCCATTAAAATCGAGAGGTAACCATTTATTAGAGCCTTCATTTTTTAGCATGATCCATATAACTAGCTAGCAGGTTTAAGAGACAGAAAATGGGCTTTAGCAGCCCTAGCTGTAGTTTGAGGGTGACATATCCATGTCCTTTTCTCCATGCTCCTACATTGTCCACTTGTCCCACTCCCAATAATTGAAATTTTCCCAAAGCAAGCATGCAATGCATTATGAATTTCTCAGTCACACATACCCAGCTAGTAACCTATAGCTATTATCACTCCCAACTCTATTACCACCCCAAAAATGTATTGTCAACGATAAAATGGAATTAAAAAAATTGTCTCCATTCTAATTTTGTTGTATGTTTTTAACGTGTGTATGAAAATAAAAAAAAAACAAAAAATTATATATAAAGCCATCTATAGAATCAATTTTTTATATTTGAAATTTTGAATAATGAAAGTTATTACTAATATTTGAATAATGAATAGTTTAGCTCTATCTTAAGAAAGAAAAAAGAGGTATTTATTGGACACCTTATTTAGCATATTGTGGTATGATCTACTTAAATTATGTGTAACTATATTGTGTTTTAAGGTATTATTTTTAATTTCAATAGTATTTTATACTTGATAAAAGTTATATCACGAACATAGTTCAAGGCTAAAATGGGTATTATCTACTGTTTCTTTTCTAATTGGTGTATTGATGCTTTAGTTTGCTTATTTTTATCCCATGTGATTTAGCCTTGGAAAACTTATGTTTATAGATTAGAGTGCTCCTTTTACTCTATTTCTTAATAATAATTTGCATATAAAAAAATGAAAGTAACTACCACCCTCTTAGTATGGAATAAAATGGAATCCAAATGTCAATGTATGTATTATTTCACTGATCAAATTGACTTGTGATTTACGTTCACTTAACCTATAATCCACCCTGGGAGGGCCAATAGTAATTGTTAGTTAGGCTATAAATCGCTGTTAACGAACCCATTTAACTACTCAAGCCATCTTTTGGTGCTTATCTACCCAAACCATTTGGATTTGTTTCTTGTTTAATTAATGGTCATAACATGATTCTCTCCCCCAAACCAATGCACCTTAACTAACACCCAACAGTGACCATCATTCATATGTTCATCCTTATTATATCTTTTTCTCTCATTATTGTTTCCAGTGCAACACATCTTCTGCCCCTTTTTCTTATTCAAAACTAAATGCAATAATTAACTTTCCTTTCAATTCAATGAAAACCTACTTTCAGTTTCATTATGGTGAATAGGGGGGCAAGGAGGAGAACAACTGTCGCTCACAGAAGAAACAATCCGTATGTTTCAAACCATAACAACACCTATTTATGCCAAGTTGTTGAAGACAAAGTTAATAACAACAACTATATCACAAGTGAGTCATTAGTAGTTGGTCACATAATTTTTTTATGCATAAAAATTAAAGATAAATATTAAAAAATTTACAATAATTCATGTATTTTACTAGGCTCCCTTGTAGATGGTCACATAAATTATGAGTAAATGATCTTTACCTGTAATACTAGATATTTTATATTGTGTGTTTCCACGGATTATTTTAAAATTTTTTACATTTGATTATTTTCTACGCATTGCGTGAGCGTCATCACCTTTAACACTTTTTGGTAAATAAATGCTGAAACTATACCAAACGTCCTATCCTCAAGAGTAGCTTATTCGCATTCAAAAAGTATAGATTTTGAAATAGCAACTAACAAAACTTTCTAATCAATATCAATATTCACACTAAAAAAAAAATAAAAAAAAATCAAACATGGGCACGGTTTGCCATCACTTGCATACACTTAAAAATCACTTGGGAGAATGATGTGAAAAGCAATATGCAACTCGCGTCAGACTCATCAACAACTATTCATATGACTACCAAATGGATGGTCTCTGAACTTCTTAGTCTTCTCTCATTCATCATATTCAAGTTCTTAAAAAAAAGAAAATTAAAATTCAGAACCATCCCGCTAATTTTTGTTGTTTGTTTCATATTATATGTTTTTTTTAGTTTTTCTCAAAATATTTCACTTTTTAAAAATTAAGAAAGTATATTATTTTTCAGTAACATTCTCGTTTATTAATATATCACTCAAATATTTAAATAAACTCACAATTATATTCTAACTATTTTAATAACAATTCTTTTTGTAAAATTATTTTTTCTTATTAATTTATGTAAAAAATAATTTTTAAGAAATATAAGTTATTTTTTGAAAAAAAAAACAAATAATATGTATAGCTCGCAAGAACCATCCATCCACCTATAATATTTGGAATCTGGTAATTAATCTTCGTGGCTGAGTCATGCATCTATTAAATGAGCAAGAACTTGGATTGGAACAAGTGTGGCGTGTGACTAGACTCTAGATTGGAAAGTGACGTCTTACTCTCCCTTAACCATTTTTTAATAATATTTCATCTTGCCTGTTCCAAAAAAAAAAAAACACTTCTTAGCTACACTTCTTGTGAGGCTAATTTTTATTTCTGTTAAGGGGAAACAATATTATTAAACTGCACAATTCGTACATTAGAAAAAGATGCTGAGAACACCTAATAAGGATGTTCCACAACAAGATAGCATTTTTCGAAGAATTAGCCATTTATGTTACTGCATTAGCTGGCTTGTTGGCATCTCATAATATTTTTTTCAATTTTTTTTTTCTCAAATGAAGCAATAAAAAATTTCATCGTATTTTCTATTTGTTTATAGTTTTTTTTTTCTATTTTTATTTTTCATTGCCAAATGAGTGAGATAAGATGAATCCTTGTGACACATGTTTTTGGAGCAGATAATCAAATTGAAAATGTCCACATTAATTTGACCATACACTTATGGTGTGTAGTTGCATCAATCAACTCAAATATAGCCTCTAATGGATTGGAACACGAAGAATTTTGTCGAAACTGTGTAGGAGTTTCCTTCCTAGGATCGTCTTGGCCAGTTTTGGACTTTAGTCCTTGTATTTGTAACCATCAAGTCCACAACGAAATAAAGTCACAGCTTGCTTCGTTTCCTATTGGTTTTCACTTTCAAGTAATTTTGTGTGAGAACAGTAATTATCTACACACTTAATAACAAAACTTGAAATATTTTTAGTGTGAATTTTAATTCGAATTTTATTATTATTTGATGCATCTCAAGTGATTGATTAATTATGTTTATTAATTCTACCTTGAGTCCAGTAAAAAGTGTAATGCACTGTCTGCTTTGACGTTTGTTTGAGTCTTAAAAAATTGAAAAAAAAAATATTTATAAATTATTTTTTATCGTGATTTTTAAGAAACGTGACACTTAAAGATTCATTGAAACAATAGTCCTCAATCGAGACTTATAGGACATTTTAGGGAGTTATGATTTGAAATTTTCATTTACTGATATAGTCTGTGTTATGATTCGAAATTAAAAAAAAATAAAACCTTCGTAACAACATTTTACTCTTACACAAATCGCTCATCTTCACGGTATTTGCCATGCTTCCGTAAGTCCGACCTAAGGCAACATAGTTTCTAATTAATAAATTGATATGTCATTATTATTATGTTTGGCCTTGAGAATGTAATGCAGCGGAGGTTTCATAATCATAAACCATTCTGTGCTGTGTTTCTTTTCTATGGGACCATTCCCTTTGACATGTCTGAGTTTTGGGCAAACCCTCAATCTCAAACGCACGTGTTGTATCAAATTTTGATTCAATGATTAATTTCTTCAAAGCTTTCATCTCATAAACATGTGGCCTCTAAGATTATGCATAGGACCATTGACAGGACTCATATAATACTGGTTCATGCTGTGATTGACAAGCTTCATACACTCTTGGTACGTGGATTTCAATTATGGACCATATGTATATATATACACGACGCGACATACCTGTCATGAAAGTCTCACTCGACCATCCACGACCACTATGGAAATAGATTGGTTTTTCAATTTTTTTTTTACTATTTTATAAGCAAATGAAGTTTCATACTTTCATTATAATGAACATTGGAGAAGAGCACAAGGAATGCAAAGTCCAATGATTTTTTTTAGTTAGGAGGTGATGCTATATACATTTATATTATTTTATGCATAATTAACCATCCCCGAGGCACACCTTAAAGAGTTCAAGTATTTGCCTATTTGAGTCTAATGAACTTTTAAATCTCGTAAGTTTAAGAATTTAATTTATATTCATCATATTGGTAAAAAAAAATTATTTTTTATAATATTTTTGCAAAGTATTTAATAAATTTAATAAAAACTAATATAGAACGTTTATTGTGTTGATTATTTTTTTTCACAAAATATGCTTAATTATGAGTAATTATTCTAAATTTAATAAATAGTAAGTGAAATATATTAATATCTTAGGTTAGTTGAAAATCTATTTTTTTTCTTGTATAAATGTATTTTGGAAACTTTACTTTAATCATTCACATGCATAGCTAATAAAAATTAAATAGTAAATACATTAATGATGAAAGAGATTAAAATTTTAAAATTTAAAAGAAATTAAAATGTTTGAAAGTTTAATTGTTTTAATTTAAAAAATAATAATTTTTTAAACGTTTTGTTGGAATAAATCAAGTTAATTTTTCAATTTTAAATTATTAATTTAAATAGGACAATTTAATATTCATTATATACAATTTTTATTTTTAAACATATATTTAGAAATTTAAATTTTGTTGAAATAAACATAAACTAATTTTAAAATATTTAATAATTTAAAACTAAGTTTGATATTAAATAATATTTAATAATTTAAAAATAAAAAATATGAGTGTTGAGAATATGTTAATATTGATAGAGATACAAAAGAGAGAATTCAAAGATAGAGGGGAAGAGAGAGAGGAAATAGAGAAGGAAAAGAGAGGAGGGAAAAAGAGAAAAATAAAGAGGACAAACAAGAAGGAGATGAAAAAGAAAAAAGATAAAGAAGAGAAAAAAAAATGTGAGTATGAAGAATTTCAAATTCTTATTTTTATGGTGAAATTTGAAATTTTATATTTTTAAGTAATCAAAATGTTTTCACAAACAACCAGAATTTTAATTTATTTTTAAATCTCTCATCCAAGTAACACATTTCACTATAAAATATTTAAAATTCTTTAAAAAAAATTATTCTTAAAATTTTTCATTCAATCACAACATGAAGAAATTAAAATTAATAAAATTATATTAAAAGTAATAACATTATGTCTCATAAAAATTAGGGATAATTTTGGAATAAACATATAATTTAGGAAAAAATTAATGTTACTAATTAAACTAATTAATGTCCTTAATATTGATGAGTTAATTGGGTCTTATAAAAAAGATTAGACAAAGTATTAAATTATATGATATTAGATTACATCATTATATGATACTTTTAATTTTTTCATACTAATAATTTATTAAAATAAAAAAATAAATTTAAATAATAACTACTAAAATTTGAGTAAATATTATATACACTAACAAAATAAAGAAATTTTACATAGTCAATCAATTACAAACTATAATATATAATAAATTTGTTTACTTTTATAATAATTATCTTAAAATTCACACTTAACATAAATTTTAATTGGTTAACAATATAAAAACTTGACAATACATAAAAACTAAATTTTTAGAATTTTATTTATACTATTTTTTATGTTTTATAAAAGGTGGACAAGAAAGCGGTTATAAAATTCAAAACTCTTCAATTCTTTTTTTTATTCATTTCTTCAATTCTATAATTAGGGAATTGTTATTACATTTATTTTAAATCAGTTGTTGACTATTACAAGGTATTATTTCATGTATTTAATGTTAACATATTGCATTTAAATTAACTTAATGGGTGTAGTTCAATTGACAATGCATGCTGTAGGAGCAAATATATGTTTAATTTCCATAAAATACATCATTGAGTAGAGATGAAGAGTTTTAAATATGACTAAATCTCAAATCAAAAATTAATCTCATAGTGAATCCAAAGGATGGAAGCTTAAAATATACATATTTCATTTAATTATTGAAATAAATTATTTTAACATTTTACACACACACATAATTGTTTAACAACATATACACTAATCATCATGTAATACTTAATTTTCAAGTGTATGATAGACAATTTCATAATTCTAGGAAGATTTAAATATGAATTTGATCCTTTAAAAATAAGGTCTTTTTAATTTTGGTCATTTAAAAAAGAAATTTGATTTTGATCATTTAAATATTTTTTTTGTTTGTCTCTATTGTCTAGTAATTTTTTTAAATTTCTGTTGTGCATTAAATGATAACACAACAGTGAAATTAGTAATTTAGTGACTTGTCACATTATAAAAAAGTTTGATAAAATAATTATGTATAATTTTTTTTGTCAATTGGTGTTTTTAAATCTCTCATTAAATAATTTAACATACATAAAAATTTAAAAACATAGTTTACTAAAAAAATACATGTGATTGTCTTATTAAATTCTTTTAAAACTCTTATGATGAATATAAAAGTATATTTATTAATTTTGTCATTGGTCATTGATACAAAATAAAAATAAAAACACTCTTAACATAAAATTACAAGAATATAAATGGGAAAACATACCTCCATTTGAAGTCATTGTTATTACAAAGAAAACAAACATTCAAAACTCTCAATTTAACTCACATAACAAGGAAAGAGAATAAGAGGGATCTTCTATCCTTAGCCTTTTAAAAGGTGTGTAAATTAAAGGAACATCACAAACTTTATATAGACAAGGCAAGTGACCCCTTCATAAAACTTAGAAATGTAATTGTCCCTCTAATTTGACTCTTTCATTAAAAGCCAATATTATAAAATAAAAAGTTGTGGCTACTACATCATTTTCTTGATTACGAGCAACATACATTTATATTCTAACAACTATTTGATATGTGATAAGTTACTACATTGTTAAAATTATTGTTACGATATCAATTAATATTATTACTTGATAATAATGACTAAAATAAAAAAATATCTTTAAATGGTTAAAATCAAATTTGCTTTTCAAATTTCCAAACTAAAAAAATATATTTTTCAAAAAATAAAATAATATTTAAGTCTTTTAAGAATTGTGTTAGTTGCTTATGTAAAAGTAAAAAAATTAAAACCTATTGAAAACCTAAAATAACAAAGGAAAATGGAGTCAATTGAACCAATACAAGTAAAGATGGAATTTCATGCTTTTAGCACATGCATTTCGAAATGCATATAAAATAGAGTTGGACACATTGGATTTGTGCCATCTTTTTATTCAATTCAATCAATTTTAATTGGTTTAGTTTGTATTAGATTTCTTAGTTTGGGTTTACGATTGGATTCAAATCAATCTAAGTTTAATTGAATTGAATTATCAGATTTATTATTAAAATTAAAAAATTCAAAAACTAAAAAATTGAAAGAAAAAAAAAAGTGATTATGATAATATGCAATTTAATACATTTAGCTCAAAAACTAACTTTTAACTACTGCTCTAATATCTTCACCCAAAAAAACTACTAGTCTATTAAAAAATTTGGTCCATTCCAAGTTAAAAATTAAACCATGTCTTATATTACAATTATAATAACAATTGATTAATAGTCTTAAAAAATAAAATAAAAAATTGAGTTAGGCTAAAAAGCCCAAACTCTAAAGATTATATAT
>JAMLFT010011890.1:0-10770 GCA_026544285.1 Pachyrhizus erosus | reverse complement strand
TATATATATATATATATATATATATATATATTGAAATTCAACCTAATCACAAACAGGTTGATTTAGATTAGGTTACTAAATTTAAAAATTTTAAAATAGTTTAAAAAAATGTAAAATAAAAATAAACAATGATGTACAATACAAATATTTAAACTTTCATCTTATCTTCAAAATCTTTTAATATATATATATATATATATATACACACACATTATACACAAATGATAATAATAATTTTAGTATTAATCAATGTATCATCAAGTTGAATTTACACTGTGAACGAATTTAAAAATTAAAATTTATAATCCAATTTATATATATGAACGAATTTGAATTAATTAAGTTGAATTTCATTCAAAAACTAAAAAACTTGGATCTAAAATGTTTGAGTCAAATTGAATTGGCAAATTATCCGTCCACGTGAACTTCCCAAAGAAAAAGGTCTTAGTGAGAGTAAAATAAAGGAACCTGTGATGGGGGTGGCACATTCAATTGGGTGCAGAAATCTTGAACTGCATGAGGTGATGCATGCATGTCATATATTCCTAAGCCCTCGTATAGAGGACTTATATCTACACTCGACATATAGCCACCGTCAAGGACGATGAAGTTGTTTCGCATTTTAATCTTCTTAGGAAGGTCATATAGGTATTTAGCCACTAACTTGATGTCAGCCATTAGTGTTAGTGGAATGGGGTGGTTGTTCTTGTTCCTTTGTATGGCTTGGCTGAGGGTGAAGGAAGGAACTCTTATTAATAGTGATTATTATCAGCAGAAGCTAAAGCAGTGAGAGTAGTGACATAGATCTGATATAGGGTGGTTTTTATATTATCAGTTTTCATGTCTATTTCATTGTTTTTACTTTCTATTTTTTTAAGAATAATGTTTTGTAGACATCCAAAACTAGTTTACATCATGAGAGAGAAAAACATGGGACAAGAAATAAATTTGTTGATTATTAATTTGAAGATTACTTAGAAGAGAGAGTAATACTTGAAAAACCTATTTGGTGTGGTTATTTAAAAAAATTGTTAAATAACTGCTTATACTGATAAGGTGTTTTTATATCATCGTTGATTTTTCAATTTTATTTGCTGTTATCGTACACGGAAAATACTTAATAACCAAAAGTTTCCAGACTTTATTCTAATTTTAATTTTTTTTTTTAAATATTCGTCTTTAATATTTACACACACGAAATAAAATAAGAAACCCAATGACATAATGGATGTTTGGGTTAACTTTCCAGCGGCTAAAGGTATTTTAAATAAATAACTGCTTTTATATCTTTTGCTTCAAACATATTTTGGATGGCTACAAAACAGCATCTCAAACATACTAATGACAAATTACTTACGTGACATGTTACCTATTGAGTTTGTCCGTACTTCTGTCACTTTTATATGTTTTTGTCCTTTTATTCTTTAGTTTCATAACCATGTTTACTGTATAAACTTTTTATATATCTTATTATTAATCAATAGAAATTATTTTTTCGTAATTTTTATGCTTATTTGGTACCATGGATTTTTTATTTAGGAAGAAATGATTGAAAAAAGAAGGAAAAAAGGCCAAATAACTGTGCATGTATATGACTAAGAAAATGATTGTATGTGCATGCCACTACTTTGTGTTGGAAAAAAAGGCAAAATTCCAGGGACCATCCGAAAGTGTCTTGGCTCAAATCAAATGAGCAGACAACCTGCTAAAAGCTTCATGCAGTCATGAATGCATGTCATATATTTCGAAGCCCATGTATAGGGGCTAGATTTGATTTCCATAGGAAGGTTATGCATGTATTTAGCTTCTAATTTCATGTCAAACATGTGTGTTAGTGGAATGTGGAGTGGTTGATAATCGTTAAGCACCCACATTTATCACATGCATCTCTTAGCTTCATCCACTTCTCTTGAAGTTAATAATACAAAGGATGTTAATAATGAGAACTTAAAAGTTAAATGATTAGAATAAGTTAATCAAAGTGTGTATGAAAATTGAATATTTGAAAGTTAATTAGTTAAACTTAAACTTAATACTATTTTTGTCAATTTTTTATGATATTTGAGAAACTGTAATAAGATTGATAAGTTTGAACTTAACCTTTGTTGTTAACAGTGATTGTATCCAATTTAAATTCTCTTATGAATTGTCATTTCTACAATAATAAAATATATTATTATATAGTCTATAACTATCACATGTCCATAATCTAAATTAATCTTCATATGACAAATAATCATATTTTATTAATTTTTTTCATAAATTAAAATTTTAAAAAAATTAATTAACAACATTACCATACATTATAGAATAGGCAATACAATAGGTACGATTAACACTTGCCGAAGAGAGCATTCCCAGAAAATCGACATTCTAGCATACCGTCAAGGTTGCTTCACCTTACACTAACAACTTGCACTGCCAAATTAAACTCAAACTATCACATGTTGATTATATATTGACGAAATCATATCACAGTTGCTTCATCTATCCACCTTATTACAGTTGAGAAATTAGGATTTGTTTGATAGGAAGTATAGATATAGGTGAAAAATATGAATGAAAACAAGTGAAAAATAGAAGTAGATATTTTTTTTTGTCAATAAAAAATAAGTATTATATATAAGAAGATACAAGGAGCATCCCCGACCCTTATACAAAAGAAAAGTGACTACTAGGCTACACTACTCATACAAGCATATCTTCCCAATAATCACATTATAGTGATATTACAATTGTAGTAAGCATATTGTTTTTCCAACTATGCTAAGCTTTGCACCTACAATCCCTTCAAACATTCCATGGGATTAGTTGACCATTAATATAAAGATAAAAGAGAAATTCTTCATCTTATTGGATATCCATGCACAGGATCTAAATTTAACCAACTCAAACATACATTCAAAGTTGGGAACTTGAAATTTAAAGACTACATTATTTCTATGTAACCAAATAGACCAAATGGTGGCAAATCAAACAAACAAATCACCGTCCACCTTTAAGTTTAATTCCTAAAATCTCACATGTGTGTTGTAAAAAGAAATCTTTAGCTTCCAAAGGTAGCACCATTTTTGGACCCCAAGCCGGCTACAACGCTTCCAAATAAGTGTTGAAAAACCTACAAAATACCATTAAATGGGAACTAGTTTCTTCCACTGAAAGATAGAACAAGCATGAGAAATCAAGATCTTGTATCATAATGTTCCGATTCCTCAAGTCGGATTTTCTTCGAATCCTATCAAGTATCAATTTCCTCCCAAACGTTGAAACATTAGAAGGCACACAAGTGTATACTCCAAAACCTACGAAACAATTGAATATCAACTTATTCATGCAATTCTTGGAATACTGCGTAGGCAGATTTAACTGAGTAGATTCCTATATTTTTCTGTTTCCATATCCACTTATCATCAATTCCTTGGTGAGGTTAAACATTTCCAATCAGATGCATGAATCTTTCCACCATTGGTTTCTCTCACTTGAACCATTCCCTTCTCCATTTAAGACTCCACCTTTGCATTCCCTCCTCCCACCTACCCATTTCCCCAACAAAGCATATCCTTTTATCTGAACTTTTGTACAACCTATTATAATTTTTTTATGGAAACACTCATCTCTTACCCACTTCTCTTGCCAAAACTTCAACTTGTACTTATCCCTTAATTTCAATAAGATATTTTTTTTTTATCAAACCAATCTTCTTGTATATGACCCTCCCATATCCTACCCACATCCCTCCACCACAATGACCCATTGTTTAATGCCATGGACTCACACCTAAACCATTTAATGGCCTATACATGGATTTCCGCACGCTGCACCATAAACTATGGTCTCTATTTAACATCCTCCATCGCCATTTTTCTAAGAGTACCATATTGAACTTTTGTATATCTTTTATCCATAACCCCCCTTCTTCCTTTGGGTGACACACTTTATACCACCTAACCTATGCTAATTCTTTCCTCTTTCCTCCCCTCCCCATAAGAAGTTCCATTGAAATACTTGTAATTTTTTTATTACACATTAGCCATTGAGAAAGACATGAAGAAAAGAGGAAGAGAAGACAAAACAAACTTAATGAGAAATACTCATCCCCCAAACGAGAGTTGCTTTTATTTCCTTGAGGTTAGTTTCTTGCTCATCTTTTGTATAACTAGATTCCAAGTAGCTTTCTTCCTAGGATTTGCACCCACTGGAATGCCCATGTACACAAATGGAATAATTATTAATATACAATTCAATAACGAGGTACATCCCTCTATTAATCTCTCCTTTACTAGTAGCCTTGCCAAATTACTCTTACAAAAAAATAAGTTTGAGACTAGATGCTAACTCAAAAACACTTGAATACTTTTCGTAGCAAATACATCATGTATTGTAACATCATTCTAGCAAATTGCATAAGGGAAATATCCGCTTTTTCCTTTCCCACTTTGAATCTTGTAAAAATATTTTGTCTTATAGCCTGTCTCATTAACCCCGCTATCATTTCCGTAACTATGACAAACAAGAAAGGAGCAATTGGATCCCTCTATTGCAACCTTCTTTGGACACAAAATCTTCAGTTGCACTTTTATTTACCAATACATAAACTATTGCTATTTGAACGCAACCCTTTATCCAGCTTATCTATTTATTGCAAAATCCTAACATGTCAATCTTGTAGTACAAAAACTCCCATCATAACAAATCATATGCTTTCTCAAAACCTTCAAAATAGGCAAGGCTTTTTTATTTTTTATTTTAGCCTCATGAACTACCTCATTCGTAATTAGTATCCCATCCAAAATATTCATTCCCCAAATAAGTGTGCCTTTCCTTTTATCAACTACTCTCTTCAACACCCCTTTAAAACTCTTTGCTAACACTTTAGTAATGATTTTGTACAGGCAGCCAATTAAGGAAATTAGTCTATATTCCTCTAATTATTGCGGGTTTTCATTCTTGGGGGAATCAAATTAATGAACCAAGAATTGCCTCCCTTAGACAACAACCCATTAGTATAAAACTTGTCCATGATTTCACAATGTTAGACTTTAGGATATGCTAGAAGGACTTGATGAACTCACAATTATATCTATTCAACCTTAGGATCTTGTTACTATCAAATCCTACACTACTTCTTTAATTTTCTCTTCATCAAACCTTGTAGTAAGTTTCCTATTTTCCTCTTTAATTTTTTTAAAGGGTACATTATCTAATATTGATATTTTATTACTATTTCTTACTAAACTTGTTTTGGAAAAATAGTTTTACTCCGTCCTTGACATGTTATGGATCTTCTTCCCATCTACCTTTCATTAATAAGCCTCTTAGTTCATTAGTACATAATATCCAATTCAAATTTAAGTAAAGAAGCATGTATTTACAATTTTGATGCAATGTACATGATGAGAGAATAAGAATGAGAGATCAACAACTTGTTCAATTGTAAGAATGTCGAGATATCGAGAAATTGAGAAACCTCAAAATTTATTAATAATAATTCGTCATCTTAATGAAGATTAGGTACAAATAAATAGAAAATGTAATGTCACAAAAATCCTAAAACAAAAAATAATAAAATACCAAAAAGGTCCTTACATAATAAAAATTGTAAATTATTTTTAAAATAACTCAACAAAAGAGTAAATTATCATTTTCACCCCTTAAATGATGAAATTTAATTAAAATCTCGCAACATGCATTGCAAAGAATGCATTTTGCTCATAAGGTTATTTTCATTTAAAAAAAATACTAATTTTTTAAAATCAGACATCGTTAACATTTTGGGTCAACTCTGATAAACTCTTCCTACATCAAATTCTTCTCTTTAGTCCACCTCTTCCCAGCTTTTTGGTGCATTAATGACTTGTATCGTATAGATACTTTGCAAAATTCAACCAAAAAATCCATCCATTATTATATTACTTCTGAATTTACCCATCCTTTTTCAGCCTTTAAATCCAGTTTGTTAATCTTACCCACAAATTCTTTACTCAACCTTTGTAAATCTCCAAAACACTATATCTTCCATTTCTTCAATTCATCCTTCAAATTTTTCAATAAAAGCCTAAGTTACCTATCCGTATACCTCAATATTCTTCCAAGTTTTCCCATGTAATATGCAAATTTTGCATCTAAAAATCAATATATAAGCACCTTGAATTGAAGCTTCGGTCCGCAATCAATATTTAAATATTTTAACAGGATTGTATAGTGATTAGACACATCTTTATCCAAAACATATTGAGCATAGCCCGATCATAAATCCAACCATGCTTTGGGTAGAAGAAGCCTGCCCAACTTACATTTAGCATGTCCATTTGACCTATATATATACTTTCTCCCCAACATCGGTATATCCTCCACTTCCATGTTATATATGAACTGGATGAATTCCATTATTTCTCTTCTTGCAAATTGTACACTCTCATCTCACCTTTTATTTTCTCTACTTTCGTAACAAAGTTGAAATCCCTAACCAAGCACCATATTTCTTCCCTGTTATTACTTTTTATTCTATTCAATTCCTCCCACATGTTTCTTATATTTGACAAACAACATAATGCATAAATAGACTATTATGCAAGGTGTAAATATAAGCTATTGTACAATAAGAACTTATTAATTAAACTATTTTTTCAAGCGGGCCTAAATTTGAGGAGCAATAAATATTTTGTCAGAACATATATATCAATTACGGCATTAATGATCATTAGTCAATTTCATGTCCTCACTCGCATACATAAACTAATAATCTCAATCCATAACAAGCTTAATAGTGATACAACTCAAATAAAGCAAAACAATACACTATAAATCTAAAAAAAAAAACAAACTCTCTCCAAGTTGCAAAGCATGAAGTATCAAGAATCATGCAACTATTTGCACATTTTAAACAATTGCATAATTACTTGGCAAACAAAGACACCACACTAAATAATTTTTTCTTGCCAACTCTATTTTTCAATAGTTTTTTGGTGATGTTTGTTTTCATGCATACAATCACTAACTAATTAATGCGAAATTGATCAAGGAATTCACCAGCTCTCTTTCCCGTAGTGATTCTAAAGTCCCTCAAATCTTCATATTTAAATGGGCGGTAGAGACGTGTATGGTCAAGATGCACTAACTTAGTTGGGGCCTCAACATTTCCATCTCTTGGTGCTAACATAAATGCACCAAACGAATAACGAGTTGTTATTTCTTTGCATACTACACGATGTCTCACATTCCAAAACCTTCCATTGCTCCAAGCCTATAGATGTACCATTATGTAACTTTTAATCAAGAGTAGGCATAAATATACAAATACCAAAATAAGATTTAATGTTATTCAAATAAATAGAATTAACTTGTTTATAATTCATGCTTACGTGGCCAACATCTCCAATAATGCAAAGGAAGGACCCCGATTTCGGAGGGACTGCTTTAAATGAGTTAGAATCATCCATCAACTCAAGACCACCAACAGTATCATCATCTTGAAGTAAAGTGATAAATCCTGTATCTGAGTGCAGTAGTATTCCTAGGGATCTTAAAGCTTCTGGGGTGAAATTATATTTAACAAGCCTAAAAATGAATGGCCAGTCCTTGAAATCAGTATCGTCTATGCCCAGAGACTTGGCCATCTTTTGCGATACACGTGATGCCAAGTCATGAATTGCTTGGCCATATGCCTCTATTATTTGCCTGGGAAGGAAATCAATTCAACTTAATCAGTGTTAAAAGATATAATATCAAGCTCAAGATTTGTTTGAATTTTAAGTGAAATAAAGAGAAAAGAAATAAAAAAGAATAAGAGATCAAAGGACAGATATAAAAATAACAAGAATGATATATATAAACATAAGAGTGGAGGGTGTAGCATAACACTCTCCTCTCTCATAAGAAGGATAGTGTAATTTGTTCATAAATATTTATGTATTTTTCCTTGGACAATTTAGACATAAAAATCAATGTCATGTTACACGTTTGTTACATTTCTGATCATTTTTAGACAAAATTTTGGATAAGAGATTTCATTTTAATAATTGAAAAACTATGATAACTAAATGCAAACATTTTATACTAAAGGATCAAAATAAAATATGAGTAATTAATACTAGGGGAATTAAAATTATATTTATTTATCATTGCTATAAATCTTGAAGTGCAAAATACAACGTTGAAGACTAAGCTAACCTTGCTTGCCACATCAACATTTTAACTGTTATGCAGTATTTCCCCAGTTTTTCTTAACCAATTTACATCCACGTCCAAAAGTTATAATAACTAATAAATAATGCAACTGCACCCAGTAATTACGGTTCTTTGTTTCTAATTAACAACCACATTCTGTTGTATTTCAAAGGAGCTGAAGGAATAGAAGGAGAAAGACCTTACTGTTGGTACCGAGCTAGTTTTAGGAGGGCATTTACTTGCAATATGCTTGTTAATAATGAAAATATTCATCATACATTAAGCTTTTCTTCTCTCATTTCCATAGAGTTGGAGGGACGTGTAACTGTGGGGGTGGGGGTGGGGTTGCCCCCTGACTTTTTTTATGAAAAAAAAAATTCTGTAAATCAGAATTTTTTCGATGAATAGTTGTAAATCGGTAACTAGAACACTGTTGGTGTGTGGGCCCATTACAATCCAGAATACAGTTAAGTAGAGAAGCAGAATTGTTCGTACTCTTAATTGGACATATTTAATATAGTCATTGATGATAGATAGGGTTTATAATTTTTAAAATTTAGTCTTACTTATGGCCTGTTGGCCTGGCCTTTAAAATAATGGTATGTATACATTTTTTAATAAATACTTATTAATACTTTTTTTCTTCTGACATTATATTGTTTTATAAATCTATCACTTTATTTATTTATTTTATTTCTTTTGGTTTCTACCTACCATTATCCAATGCCATCATTTTTTTTTTCTATATTTTTTTTTGTCTCATGCGTTCATGGCCTTATTTGAGTCAAGCATAGGGAGTTGTACAAAATGTCAAACCTTTTCCTGTTATTTCTCTATGAGTGCCGGATTTAACCAATTTATTGTGCCCATCATTAATGTTTTAAACACGTGGAAAATAATATTTCAATAAAATAGGTATTATAAACTATAATTATGCTAAAAGTTGGATGTGATGCAACTAAAATGCAAATTGGCCACCCGCCACAAGTAGAATCATCCTTTTCTCATTTACATACGTATTGAAAGTGATGCTTATATCCTTTTTATCAAGCTAAATCATATATGCAATAGTCCTAACTACAGTGTTTGTTGAGTTTATAAGTCTTTTACGCACCCTTAAATCCTCAAACATATTAAACAAAGCTGAAAGCAAAACAAGTTGTTTTAGGACCTGATTGAGAACTTTTTATTTTGTGAAAATATAAAGTTTTTTTAAACAAAGAAGTTTTCAGAAACACTTATAACGTTGTATGTAAACAAATTCTTAATTATGAGGAGCCAAATTTTGTATAAAAAAATGAATAATGATAAGCAAGAGAGTAATTAAAAACAAGAAACCTGTGATGGGGTAACACATTCAATTGGGAGCAAAACTCTTGAACTGCATGAGGTGATGCATGCATGTCGTATATTCCCAAACCCTCGTATAGAGGACTTATTGATTCACTCGTGACATAGCCACTGTCAGGGATGATGGATTTGTTGCGAATTTTGATTTCCTTAGGAAGCTCATGCAGGTGTTTAACCACTAACTTCATATCAGCCATGAGTGTTAGTGGAATGGGGTGGTTGATGAGCCTGAAACACCCTGGTTTCTCACATGCATCTCTTAGCTTCTTGCACTCCTCATGTGAAGAAAGCTTAGGGAAATTCACCACTGGAATGCTTGCTGCCATCTCTTTCTCTCTTTCACGTTATTTTGTTGTTGTTGATCTTGTTCCTTTGGCTTTGGTGAGGGTGAAAGAAGGAACGCTTATTTATAATGATGATTATCCATGTGATGACAACGATCTGAAATGGTATCGGGTGGTTTTGATTATTATGAGCTTTATTTGCTGTTTCATTGGTTTTACTTTCTACTTTGTAGGAATAATGTTTTGTAGACAGAAAAAGTTAGTTTACATTGTGAGAGAGAAAGACATGGAACAAAACATGATAATACGCTCAATTTGATAGTGAAGAAAGAAATAGAATTGATGAAAGTATTAGAAAAATAATTAGATAAGAGAAATAGATGAAAAATAAAATAAATTTTAAGAAAAAATTATTTTTGTCATTATTTTTTTAATTTTTATTTTTAATCTGTTGTAAATTAGGTTATTATTTTTAGTTTTTTTTATAAATTATTCTATTTTATTTTTAGTTTCTAATAATTAATTTTAACAGTTAAGTAATAGGTTTGTTTGATTTATTAAAATTTTTGAAATTAGATAAAATAAATATGTTTTGTTCCACATGACAAATTAAACGGATATAGTCAAGAAAAAGATTCTTTCTTTTGTTACTAACAAATGAGACAAAATGTTATTTAAACTACAAAGTATTCAAAAAATATACATATTCTCATTTTTCTCTCATTTTTTACTTTTCTCTCGTCTGATATATCTCTCTTATCACTTTTTCTCTTCAAAATCACTCTCTCCCTTTAATAATAATAATAATAATTATAAATAAAATTAACATGTTTTTCTTTTTTAAATAACAACAAACTGAATTCTGAATTTGGTTTATGTGTAATTTTTATAATATAATATTATTATATATATATTATAATATTTATTATATATTATAATTTATATTAAAAATATTATAATTATATTAATT
>JAMLFT010011889.1:0-10739 GCA_026544285.1 Pachyrhizus erosus | reverse complement strand
AATTTATAAAAGTTTAAATAAAGATAAAAATAAAGAAAGAAAATAATAGAAATAAGAAGAACTAGAATTATAATCATGATAAAAATTTTAGAGGTTAAAAAATAAAATTTTGGAATTAAATAAAATTAATTAATTATTTTAGATAAAATTAATTTTTATCAAGTAAATAGATTTTTGTGAAAAGAAAAATTTAAATCAATAAAAGAAAATATAATTAAATTTTTAAGATTCTTGAAAGAATTTAAAAAATATATAAAAAATAGAATTGTTAAAATATAAAACAGAAAATATAATTGTAATAAGAAATAAAAGAAATGAAGAAAAGAAGGGAAAAGAAAAGGGGGAAGGGGTCAGCAGGATTCGAACCTGCGACCTAGGAGAAGAATAAGCAAACACGTGCTATCTGAGCCAGGAGCTCATGGCGTTTAATTCAAGGGAAAATAGAATTAAATAAAAACCTAAAGGAGGAAAGAACGAAAATTGGAAAAAACGAACGCACCTAGGTAAACTTGAAACCAAGACCAAGGGGTGGGAAGCGCCTTCCACCAACTGAGCCAAAGGATCATACTGATAAGAAACACCTAAGGTAAGTATTAAGTTAAAATTATTTTAAAACGGATGAATTGAGAAAAGAAAACGTGAAAAGGGGAAAGTATCCCAAGTGAAATCAAGGGTAGGACTTGGCGCCTAGACTTAGCATCTTAACCGCTAAGTGATGTCGCATTCGGTGACCATGTCTTACCCCAAGTTTTATTTAAGACATTGGTTAAAAGCTTGGACCGCTATGGAAGGAGTGACGCAACTCCTTCCACCCTAGAGCATGGGTAACCTGCACTAATAGCTACAATGACGCTGCTATACCTCGAAGTACAGCTACCAGAAGGGGTATCAGTCATGACTTACCACTGACGAAAGAAGGCTATAAAAAGAGGGAAACATAATTGGAGAGGGCATCATGATTTAGAGAACAAATTCTCTGCAAAACTCGAACCCTTATCTTATCAATCCTAAATAAATTGATTCTAAAAATCTTTGGCCATCTTCGTACGACTTCAATGAATTGGGAACAAGAAACACTCCGCTGCTACCTTTGTCGGAGTTCTTGGAAGCTTACTGGAGAAGCTTCACACCCTTAGCCAGAAGAACCTCAAAAGATAGGATGAGTCATTAATTTGACCAAATTTTGTTTTGTATAGATTTCAAATTACGTTTACAATATTTTTGTAACAAGCATCAATCAAAATCTCTACACAGAGGGGATTGATTTTCAAATTCTTCCCTGGTTCGAACCAGTGTTAGGGGTGAAGGAGGAAGAAGGTAATGCAAAAATTACCATTTTGCCCTCGGTAGAGAAAAATGACAAATTGCCCTTAATCTATTTTTTTAATTATTATGCCAATCTTGCCTATCCAAACCTTGAAAATTAGCCAAGAAATAGCTCCATCTCTGTAAATAAGAATGAAATAATTTTTTTTTAAAAAATTTGATGAAAATAGAATTATTTTTCTAAAATTCCAAAAATACTCCTGAGTAAAGAAAATTGAAAATTTAATTTTATTTGACCAATAAATTGAGAAGAAAATTATCAGGACCTATCCAAGAATGAGCCTGGGATATTTTTATCACTTGAGAAACTTAAAAATTCTTAAAAGTAAATTATTATTTTCAAAATAACGAAAATACCCCTAGGATATATACATGAAGATTTTGTTATTTCTAGGTTATTCCAACTTCTGGAAATATGGTCTAAATGTTTTTTTAGCACTATTAGGATCTTTTCCAAAAGTTATGGGTTGAAAATATAAGAAAAATCTTTAAAAAGGCAAATACTTATAAACTGACCAAAATGCCCTTACTTCATAAAAATTTATTTTTAATTCTATCTGGTTTTTTTTAACTCAAAAAAATATTTGTAAAGTAATATGAACCTATATATAATTCATTTTAAGTGGAATTGTGAAAAGAAAAATCCTAGATATCATATTTTATAAAAATGACCAAACTACCCCTACATTAGAAAAAATATTTTTTCCACTATTAAAACCTCCTCAACTCAGAAAAAATAATTTATAAAACTAAGACAACTATATAAGATTTTTTGAGTTGAGAATGAGGATAAGGATTCCTAAAAAGTCATATTTTTGTAAAATGACTGTTTTGCCCCTACTTTGTTATCTTAAATATGATATGTTTAATTGAGTGTTGTGATCATTGTTATGAATTTAAATGTGTTTGATTGATGATATAACTACAATTTCATATCCCCACTATCAATGGAAGGCAAATATTCTTGTTGACTGTCCATTAATGACAGTAATTCCTAAATAACCGTAGGATAGATTATGAATTGAGATATGCTCAGACAATAATGAAACAATCTAGAGTGAATGCGATATGAACATGGATGTTGTCCATGGATACCTAGAATTGTCATCAGTACCAACATAAAATGAAACAGTAGAGATGGCAAACGAAATAAGAAAGGAAAATTAAATTGAAAACCTTAACGAGTGAGAATCTTAAGATGGAGGATGCAATGGTTGACTACAGAAGGTACTTGAGGAATGTACACAGACTCTGGTGAGACCTTGGGGGTAGATAAGGTGTCAAGCTGTAAATCGCTTAGAGTAAAGAGGGTGTCACAGAATCGGTTTGGTGTCCTCGACAAAGTGGAGCATTACCAAGATTCGATTGAGGGTACCTTGGACTGAGTACAAGGTAGGGTATGTACTCCTAATTGTCAACCATAATTTTCAAATTGGATTATTTATGACACGCTTATGTAAGCCCTCCCAGAGTTAGTAGTTTTGGAGGCTACGAAAGGCTCGAAAGCTATTAGAAATCCTAACTATGCATGAAAGGTGAGATGAGAATCTACGTTAGATAGACTACCCTCTATTACGTACATATGTCTAAAAATTGATGACTCACTCTTACATCCCCTTACCTTTTTAGATTAAAAATGGCAGATGAATTTCAGCATCTATTTCATCTAACGATTCTGCCCCTAGAAAGGAGATGAACTTACGACAGAGTCCAGGGCGATGATACTTTTATAGGATACGCCTAATTTGCTTTTAAACCCACCAACATTGTATTTCCCTGGTAGTTCCATCACATGGACTTGTCAATAGTTCTATCTCAGACACTGCCACCCAGATTCCTCAATGTGCCAACTATTCAGAGACGACCACAAAATCCTCAACTACCACAATCTTAAATGGGTTCAGTACAGGCTGGTAATATAGACCGAAAAGAGAATTCAACACGTGAGGAAGATCCCTCTGAAGCATCTGACTAGACTAAGACTTGTTTTGGAGAATTAGATATTATAATGTTTTGTTCAATTGTTGAGAATACTGTAACCATATAACAATGAGTTGTATAAATTCTTTCTACTATGTATAAGTACAATAACAAGAGTTGTGAATGAAAGTAATGTGATAAGTTAGATTATTGAAAAATTGTAAATCCCAGACGAATTAAGTCTTTAAATTTTTATCTGCGCGATAACTCTTTGACATTTATTATTAATAAAAATAAATAAAAATGGGCATTAAACTGAATGACCCTAATACGAATAGAAACTCTAATTAGGCAAGATATGGTGAGATGAGGATATAGATAGCTAGGAATGATATATAAATGTATATCTATGCTTAAGAATATATGACTCATTTCTACAACCCCTGGCATTTCAAATATTGAGGGCAGACAAATTTTGTCACTTATTTCACATGACGATCATACCCTTAAGAGGGAAATGGACCCATGATTCGATGAATGAAGATGATACCTTCAAGGGCTATGTAAAATTTACGTTTAGGTCTCCTAACGTTAAAGTCCCTTAACAATTTTATCATATAGATATTCTTGTTATCTTAACACAGACACCACCACCCAAATATATTGGGGTCCTATTGGAAGTTCTTGCAGCTCCTTGACGTGCCCAACCTTCTCCACATCCAAACTCCTTGACAGGTTTAACCCCAGTCAAAGCAAGTTATCAAGAAGGAAGAGAGGAATCACTAGAGGAAGAAAACCTCTCTAAGTCTTCTGACTAAGAAATGCTAACAGGATTAGAAGCTATTAAAATATCTAATCTGTTTGTCATTAGATTGATGTATTAAAACTTAGCTAATATTTTGAGAAATGTAATACATACAGTTGTACTTGATCTTTTTAATATATATCACAGTGAATGTTGATATTTAAAATATAAATTGCATGAATGTTATGGTGATGTTTAGGGTTTTTCTCAAATTGTAATCTCTAGCATTTATAGCTTTAAAAGTTTATTCGATTAAATCATAATTAAAAATAAATATACTTAAATTTTTTTTCGTTAGATTAGATAAATAAACAAGGGCGTTACAAGATGTTAATGAATATTGTTAGTAATATGAGATTAATGATAATGAGCATCCCTACTACTCTTTTTTTCAATTAGATTGTTAACTTAATATTATTTTGTTTAACCTGTTAATTTGAATTTATGTTTCAATCTATTAAAAATAATATCACATTAACTATATTTATACTATAAATTAATTTTGAAAAAAATTATATTAATATAGTACATGATTTTGATACTTTTAAAATAATAATATTTTGACATTGTGGTATTATTGAAATTTGGTACATGATAAACTTTACAATAATAGATGACATATTTATAGTTTTACATTTGTGACAATTTTATTGTTGTTACTGGTCTTATTTGTCATGTATAAGCTTTTTTGATATTCATCGATAATTTCTTATATAGCTCATAAAATTTATTAAAATAACTTGAATGACCAATTTGAGAAATAATTTAGTTGTGTTTGGTTGAATATTATTGTATAAAGATCTCAAAATTGAATATTTATTTTATTAAAGGATAAGTATCAACAAATTCTTTTTTTGCTTGGCATGAATGAAGTCATCAAAGAAACACTACCTCTAAACTCAAAATAAGTACCAAAAAGTCGATAATCTAGTGTGGGAAGAAGTGGACGATTTAAAAATATATGTGTGAGATTTAAGAATGAAGAATTGTATGGGTTGACCACAGAGGTACCTGAGAAATGTATGTAGGATCAATTGAGTCCTTAGGGGTAGATAAGGTGTCAAGTTGTGAACAACTCTAAGATAAAGGATATCACAAGACTGGCTTGACGTTTTCGACAAAGTGAAGCATTACTAAGATCTGGTTGAGAGTGTCTTGAATCAGGTACTAGGCAAGATATGTACTCCCAATTGTTGATTCAAAATGCATATTTGGATATATTTGATATGCTCGTGTAAGTTCTCCTGGAGTTAAGAGAGTTGGAGGCAGTGAAGGGCCCTAAACTATAAGAAATCTTAATTTGGCATGAGACAGTAATATAAGAGCACACGGTGGTTAGTAAATTATCTGTGTATGCAAAGGATAAATGACTCACTCTTACAGCCCCCTTCTTTTTAGATGACAAACAGATTTTGTCCCTTTTTCTGTCAATGATCATACCCTTAGAGGAGAATTGGACTCATGATCCCTTCTTTGAAGACAACACTTTTATGGGCTACATGAGATTTGTTTTTATATCCTTTGAGATTATACCGCATGGGCAATTTTTTAACATTGATATGCCCGTCATCATGACTCAAACCCTACCACCCAGATATGCGGGCATTCCTCGAATGTTCTAACCGCTCCTAGACGCTCCCAACCTTCTACAAATCCAAATCCACCGATTGACCCAACAACCAATGAAGTCAGTAGCTTAGAAAGGGAGGAGGAAACATCCAAGGAAGAAAACCCTTTTGAGTGTTCAAACTAGACTCTGTATTAGGGACTACAAATTAGATAGTGAATAGTTGATCAATTGATCACATGTTTTAGACAAGTGTAGTAATCATAACTACTATTTATAATTTGAGATATGTTATATGTCTATGTACTTTAAACTATATATATAGAATTGAGTTTTCTCTATTAATTATATAATGCATGTTTGATATTGAGATGGATCGTCGATATTAAATTATAACTCCCTTGCGAATAAGTTTTCGAATTTCATCTTGCCAAATTAATTCAATTAAAAGAATCATTTTTGAAATTATATAATTCAAATAAATCAAATAAGAAAAAAAAGGCATTATAGGTTGGGTCATCAAATTGAATCATTAAAATATCAACTTTTTCACTCTATAAAAAAACAAAAAAACATCTAGCTCAAATTTAATACAAAATATATTTAAAATTAATACTTTCAAAGGTATAACTATATGAGAGTGACTCAATGAAAAGTATAAAAGTCTATTTAAGTTTAGGATTTTTAATAATAATAGAAAAATCATACTATTTTGTATGTTTAATGTATATTCAAGTTGGATTGAGTTTGTTTAGATATAGAATTTAAAACTTGTGACTCAATCCAATTTTAATTGGGTTCCCTAAAATAAACCTAATCCAACCTAATGACTCAACTCAATCCACAAAAGTTGGGATGGATTAGGTTGACCTGGTTTACGAATTGAATGCAACCCACTTACACCTCTAAAGCAAACATATTTTAATAGTTGAAACAATAAAATAACTATTAAGGAAAAGGCAAATTAAACCCCTAAAATTTGTGTTTTGATATTGGTCGTTTATGACAGACGATTCATATGTTTAACAATTTGTCTAATAAATTGACGGTTGTAGATGACTTTTTCATTCGTGTACATGTTCTATTGTAAAAGTCACACTTTAATTAGCATTACTTTGCTCAAAACATAAATATTCAAAACTGGCATCCGATATCTAATAAGAGACTACAAAAGAAGATAAGTAGGTTGTGTTATCAACAAATTAAGTGACTATTTAGTGAAAAATAATTAATGCAATATTAAATATTGATCTAGATCTCTCACCAACAAACAAAGTTTGAAAACCATTGTAAAACAATGGATATCTGAAGAATATTGCTTATAAATAAAAAAAATGATTTTAAATATGAAAAGGTGATAAACTTGCTTCAAAAAGGAAATCCTAGTGTAATTCCTTAGTTTAAAAAAAAAATTTGTAATTATTTTATATTTATAAATATATGAGATTTGACTCATAAGCATCGGTTATATTCGTTTGATACAAACATTAAGAGTTACCTAAGTTCATAACTTTCTATATACTTGTAAGGTTAAGCTAGAAGTAACTTGTGAAAGAATATTTGTTGTTGTAGCCTGAAGAGGCTAGTAAACACTAGTTATCTAGAGTCAAAAGTGATTTAGTAGAATAATACTTGTAACTTTTTGATATAGTAAAACTTGATAGTTTGTAAAGAATTAGACATAGCCTTGATGGTAGAGGTAAACTAATAGAAAAATTGTTATTTTTCTTTATCATCTATAAGTTAACTAGGAAGAATTGATTTTTTATTAGTTTTTTGTGACGACATTATTTATTGTTCGTTTAACTTGTCTTTGAAATTTTGTTTGTCGTTCTTTTTAAAAGACAAAAAATCTTGAAACATTTTAAACAAATGTCATTTAAAAAGGTTTTTAAATACTCAACTCATTTTCTTGTGTTTTCTATTTACTTTACAATAACAAAAAAAAAATTAAAATCATGCAAATGTCAAATTTATAATATTAAAAAAAAAAGAGAAGAATGAAAAACTTATAAGATCACCTTGCAAAGAAAAAGGTTAAAAAACATAAAAAAATAAAACTATAAAATAAATAAATAAATTGGATAGCAATGAAAAGATATATAGAAAAACGATAAACCAAGTTACCACAAAAAATAAAAAATAAAGAATATGAGTGGTTGTAATATTAGAAGCAAACATGTTTTTAATAGTTTAAACAATAAAAGAATAAAATAATATTTAAATAATACAAATGTCAAATTTTAAATATTAAAAAAAGAATAATAAAAAAGTTAGAAGATTACCTTACACAACGAAAATAGAAAACTATAAAAAAAGATAAGTCAAGTTAAACAAAAAAAAATGAAAAAATTATTAAAATTTGTAATTTTCAAACTTGTCAATTATTTTTTATATTATAATTTGCAATGGGATGAAAAGTGAGAGACGTTACGAAAAGAAAGAAATTATAAAATTTTTTAAAAAGAAATTTTGAATGTTTAAATTACAACTGTTAATTATAAAAAATAGTTCATCAAATCAAAATTGATATAATATTTAATGATTTAATTGATTGATTTTATCAAAATATATACTCATAATAATCATCTTAATTACCATAATTATATATTTTTATGAATTAAAAAATAATATAAAAAATTCAACTATATTTAGATGAAAAATAATCAACATTATATGCTATTCAATGGACGGTTATCAGGGACTTTAGTGATGTGTTCATCACACGAACTACACTACAAGTGTTGTAGACAAAAAAATAAAGATAAAATAGTGCCTTTTTGCATCCAACAAAGAAGAACAACCATTTTAGGAAATCTCATGCTTCTCAAATTTCATTCGATCAAGCCCTCTATTGTGTGTCCATCTACTAAAGAGTGCTACGGTAGTTTGGACATGTATATGAGATTCCTTTATTCATCGTGTGTGATTACTAGTCATTTTCCTATTGTTGAGGAATGTGATCAAAGGTTTATTTACTACCAAGATCACATTCCTGATTATGCCATTAGAGGATCACTTGTGGTTGATCCAACATAGTGTATGGTTGAATACATTCATTGCCTCCACCCCATTTCTTATCCATACATCTTACCTCTTTTACTATAGAAAAATCCTTCAAGAATATGAGAGTGACTCACTATAGGTTGTTGTAACATGTCGAGTGTTGACGAGGGCGGATAATGATTACTGGTCCAAAATAGATCAAACACAGATAAAGAGTAATTCTTAGAAAACTTTTAGTAGAAGAGATACATGAATGAATTAAATACATACCAAAAAGAAAAGGATCAATATGTTGTGCAAGTGTGAGATTATATTGTTGAAGATGACTTTAAAAAATTAATTAGTACTACCTATACTTATTAATTTACAATTAAATGTGTTTAGCTTGGAGCTATTATGAAATAGGTGTTCTTCTAGAAAGTTTCCTAAGATATACATTATGGAAAATAGTTTTCAGAAAAGATATTTTTGTCAAAAAGAATTATAAAAAACATGGCAAGAGGTGTGAATAATTAGAAGAAGACGTGTGAATAGCAACTCCCTTTTATAAACTCCAAAATTTTCATTATTATTGGATGGCCGAAACATCAAAAGTTAACCCAAATGGATCAACCCAATTCAAGTTAGGCGCATCTCATTTGTTTGGTCAATTACATTGGCTCAAAAAATTTGTTCCAAGTTCTAATATATTAATTTTAGTACAAAAAATTAGGCGTTCTGATGTATTTCTATTGCAGTAACAAACGTGAATCATAGACGTTTGATTTACGGTGTGTTTGGACATTCCTCCAGTACATATAAACTTGCGTTGTTGATTTGCTTCCAAACATATAATGATTCATCTAGATTTGATGAGTGGAATATGTAACGTTCCTTAACCTAAAGCACCATTACATAACATATCAATTAGGATGTTCATAAATTGATGTATTCAAATATAAATTACAAAAGTCAAATAAGAAGTAGAATAAACAAAAATTTTAGCAAATTGAATAAATAAAATTTTAAAAAATATTTTGATAAATGAAAAATTAAACAAGTTAAAAATCGAAAAAACCAATTTTTATTGAATTGGATCATATTTTGAATACAATTTTAAAGACCGTTTTAGTCCAATCTAAATTGAACTTAAACACACAAACGCGTTTGTGTAATTTTATTTATAAAAGAGTTAATTTTTTTATACTTTAGGATAATTTAAAATGTCAAATAATTCTAAATTATCCTAAATATATTTTTAAGTGACTATTACAAAAATTAATACTTTTCAATGAAATATTAAAAGCATGAAGCAATTAAATTAAAAGAATTTTAAAAAATAAAAATTTAAAAATATCATGTAACAACTTTAATGAAAGATTTTAGTATTATGCATATATGCACAACTTTTACAAAACATTCCATCTCATCTCAATTATATGGGTGGACATTTGAACCTATAATTAACAAATGAGTGGATAATACGAACATACTCTATCTAACTCACATACTTTTTTATTAGCTAGAGTTTATTAAAAAATATAAAATTAGGAGAGAAGTTAATCAAATATAATATGAAATATACAAAATTTTATGATTTTTTAATAAATTTAAATCAATAAAAATGAAAATGTTCAAAAAATGTTAGATAATATGTTCCTAATATTTTTCGTTACAAATATTTCACGTACTTTTGGATTTTGTCCATAAAGAACCGCAGAAGTAGCAAAAGAAAAAAAAATAAAACACAGCCCAAAGATAAGGCCCAACAAAAGTAAACAACAAAGAGCGCAAAGATAAAAATAAAACAAGTACAGATTACATACTCACTACCAAAATCTAATATCACGTTTTTTTAATATAAAAGTAAGACTTACATATTAATTTGATTTATGAAAAATAGATTTTTTTATTTTAATATTTTTAAAAAAATTATTTCAATTATTACTATTAAATAATAATATTAAATGATGTAATAACGATTTTGATTATACTTTTAAATTTTTTATTTATTTAAAATAATTAATAATATTATACAAGTTAATAAAAAATTTAAAATCATAATTAAAAAAAATATACTATGATATTCATAAATGATATAATAAATGATTGAATTGTGAATATTATTTTTATTTT
>JAMLFT010011888.1:0-10772 GCA_026544285.1 Pachyrhizus erosus | reverse complement strand
ACAGAGGGTAAAAAAATAATTAAAAAAATTAGATAGTTTTAATTTAATATTAATTTAAAAATATTTAAATTATAAACACTAAAATAAAAAATTGTTAGAAACAGCTAAACTAAAAAGATAATTAAATAATTTTTTAATTATTTCTTCCGTACCAATAAAAGGTATATTTAAATTGCAATGAGCATTTGCTTTACCGAACAACCCGCAAGCTAGATTTATCCTATCCACAACTCCCTTTCCTTAGTCTTGTGTTCTCAAAGCTCCTTGCTAATAATGGAGGATTCATGGATGGACTTGGTTTCTCAGTGGGTAAAGACACTAATCATTATTATATTAGTGTACTCTAAACTTCTAACATGATAGCTATAAAAACTAATTAAATACACATTATTACTCTTTCTCTTATGCTTTTATTTTTCACTTGTTAATTATAGGAAATGGGGGATGAAGGTTTCTTCAATCAAAGTCACATGATCTCTTGCAACGAAGACAAGATTGTTGAGCAACAACAAGTTATCTCTCCCGAAAACAAACCCTCTTCTTCTTCTTCTTATTTTTCTTACCTTCAAAGCAACTTGAAACCTCGCTCATCATTTCCAACGGGTTACGTTTTGTCTTTTGACAACCCCGTTGTCCAACCACTTTATCCTCAACAAAGCCATTGCGTTGAACCAGAGGCGTTCCTGCGAACAAGGCCACGAGTTCACATACTGGCTGAGAGAAAAAGAAGAGAGGAGTTGACCAAGAGCATCGTAGCACTTTCAGCCACCATTCCTGGGTTAAAAAAGGTTATTTCTGTTACCTAATTAAGGTTACTAACATCAAAACCCCTCTTATAAGATTATTTCGATCAAGTAAATTTACTTGTTCCTTTCTAAATTTTTTAAGATACCTACGCTGACATTATTCTTTATTTTTAAACATGTATCGTTCCATTCTTTTACTTTGCTTTCACTCACCTTATAAGAATGGGAATTTTGCTTTCTCGTGAAAATATAAAAGACTATAATGTAATCTCACCACCAACTGTTACTTTCACTTCTTTTTTTTTTTTTAGAATAAATAATGTATACACTCATATTGTAAAGTTTTTGTTTTGTTTTTTTTTATGTTGTCCTTCCACTACAAGTTGAAATATATAATAAATTAATTAATTATTATAATAATTATATTAAAAATTACTGTATATTAAAAACAATTTTTAATTGGTTAATGATGTATAAAGTTTTAAACTAAAACCAATACTTATTAAACTTTTATTTTTATGAATAGAATTTTGAAAAATATTAAATTCTAACTGATTTTTTTTTTTAATTTATCTAAAACTAGCATTCCCAAACTTAGTGATTTTGGAAAATGGCATAACTTATTGCATGTAATTAAAATTTTAGTTTCGCCTCAATCATCTTGTAATAAAGATTTATGTTCAATGTTAAAATCTGATAATGAAACTTCAAATTTCATCTTTAACATATTAGTTAAGAGTTTGAGTAGTATGCACATTAAATTAAATTTAATTCTCATTGTCACTATTATATATATATATACACACACTTTAGAACCATTTTTTTTTTCTTCAAAAAATCATCTAAATTTTGTTTAATCTCTCATAAACTTCAAACATTTTTCAAGAAGTGAAAAGTGAAAAGAAATATTACAACAAAAAGTGAAAAGAAATAAAAGAAGAAACAAATATGAGGTGTGATTAATAATATGATAAAAAAAGTGAGAAAAATATTTGTAAATGATTGTATAAATAACATAACTTTTAAAAATATTGAATGGTTTACTTACCATTTTTTCTTGCAATGTTAGATTTGTGAGTTGAGACATTTGAAACCCCGAAGTCTAATAAGTGTGGTACCTAAAAGTTGTGGATGTACATGCTGCGACAATTGTATAAAAAATTAATAAATAATTCTGAAATCATTTGAGCGTAATGAAAATTCTATTTAGGTACTATAAAGGTGGAAAAGGTTAAAAAATAATAATTTATTTATTGTAGGAAGAGTGATGTGAAATAGATATACATACGAGGGGTAGGTAGCACAGTTGATATTTAGTGTAAGTTACAATTATGATGTAGTCCTATGTTATAATTGGTGAATTAAATATGTGTATAGATGGACAAGGCCAACGTAGTGCGTGAAGCTGTCAATTATGTGAAACAACTTAAAGAGCGTGTGAAAGAGCTAGAAAATCATAAGAGAAATGAATGTGTGGATTCAATAACACCCACCAAGAAAACGAGACTCTCCATAAATGATGAAGCTACCCATAATGGATATGCGCACAAACTCCCCGAGGTGAAGGTAACAGTTCTGGACAAGGAAGTACTCATTGGAATTTTTTGTGAGAAACGGAGGCAGAGTTGTTTAAAAATTTTGTCATGCCTTAATAACCTCCATCTTTCTATAACTCGAACCAGCGCCTTGCCGTTTGGAACTTCCACTCTTAAAATTACCATTATTGCTCAGGTACATAATATTTTAATTTCTCATCATTTGGATTTTTTATTTTTATTTTTTTAGTCTTTTAAATATTTTTATTTTTATTTTTTACTGTTAAATAATAATGATAAATTATAACATAATAATAATTTTAAGACTTTTTGTTGATGAAATATGCATAAAAGTAACTAGATAAAGATGGGAACATGCCCAAGAATTAACAGCTAATTATAGCATATATGAAGTTCAGTTTGAAATCTCAACATCGAAATTTAGACAAAAATTTCAAGAGACAACAGGCTTTAGTTCAAATCACAGTTTAGTGTTATTTATTTATTTAGTGTATTTCAATTAAAATTTTAAATTAATATGTCAAATGTTTTAGCAAAGAAATGGAGAATTATTTTTTTACTATTACCATAAGTCCTCTTGATTATTAATTGTCTTGAATTGTTCTATTATAGACTTATTTATTCTGAAAATCTCACTTTTAAGTATTAGAAAGTTGTTGCAATATTCTTTCTGTTTTTTTGTTTCTTGTTACACTTTGCGTTTTGCTTAAAAATAATTATTTATAATATAAAATGGAATCATATAGGATCACTAGAGAAAAAAGAGAGCAATTAATTAATGGTACGAGAAAAAGTTGTTGCTAAATTTTATAAAATTTTACTATAATGTTTTTGGTATATTCAACCTTATGTTATTCAAAATAAGATTAAACATGATTTTAGTATTTGAAAAATTGTTGTGATTTAATTTTAATTCTTTAAAAATTTATATTTTTCATCTCAAAATTTTTAAAACACTATAATTTTTTTAACTGTTAAGAACTATCATTAAAATGTGACTCATTCAACTTTTTTTAATTTTCTTTATAAATGTGAAATACATTACATTTTCTTATTATAAGATAACTGAATCATAGTTTAAGGATAATTTTTAACATAATTAAATAAATAATTAAATTATAATATTTTAAAAATTCTAGAGAAAAAAAAATATTTTTTTCATGAAGTAAAATTAAATCAGAATAATTTTTTAGATATCAAAATCATATTTAACTTTTTAAAATATAATTTCTTTTTAAGGGAAGCTCAGAAAGGGTCCTTGGAAAAGATAGGGAAAAAGAAAAAGTAAAAACAGGGTAATGTACATATTAATTTGAAGTATGAACTCGTTTTCTTTAATTATACATTTGACCAGTCCATTAATTGCCTGGAGGAAACAAACCTTATACGTGATTATGTCTTACAGTTTACCAACGGATCTTTAAGGAAATTACAATATTATTGTTAGCACAGAAATGTTTGTTAAGCTCCTCTTGCCAAAAGCAGAGAGAATTTCAACAACCCATTATATGCAATTCTGAATTTTAATTAATTTTATTGCAGATGGATGACGAATATAACATGACAATTGATGATCTAGTAAAAGCATTGCGACAATGCATATTGAGTTTGAACTCAATGGATATGCAAAAGTGATCCGTGTTAGTGAATCAAAAAATGGTTCTGATTGTTGTTCTTATGGAATTGGAAGCTTTTCAAATGCTGTGGCACGTTTGTGGTTTTCTTTTCTTTTTCTTGTCATATACATTTTTTTTTTAGTAAATTCTGTATGGAAATGTTTTCGTGACTAATCGAAATTTGTGGAATGTTGAATGGCATTCATGGAAGACAATTAGAGATTAAAAAATCATTCATGGAATGTTGAATGATAAATTTGGTTTCGCTTGATAAAACTTTTTACAAGTTCATTTTGAAAATTAGAGATTAAAAAACCATTCATGGAAGAGAATTAGGGTGTGTTTAGAAAAATGTTGGATTGAACATGATTTATATATTTTTTTAATCCACCAACTTTATGGATTAAATTTCGTTCATCGTAATTTGAACGTTAAACCAAATTAAGCGTAATAACATTCGCGAGTTGGAGTCGAATTTACTTCTACTCCTCTCAATCTCCGTAAAAGACATGACACTAGAATATGAATTTATGGATATCTATCAAACTCAACCCCACATGTAAGAAGCACTTGGATGTAATAAAAAAAGACATTTACTCATCAAACTTAAATTTGAATTCGACAGAATGACAGATATCTATAAGTACATACTTAAGTGAATTGTCATGTCTAAATTAAATGCGAATTGATGACAACATAAGGTCAATAAGAGACCAACACTACCAAATAACCTTTCGTGAATTAATCTTTTAGATTGTTCAACAATTCAAAAACACTCTGAATGAGTCAACGTAGATAGTATTTTGGACAATTTGATGTTACAATAATCTTGTAAGAGTAATAATACATTTATAATAAAAAAATGTATCTTACATCTATTAAATAATAAAATTTATAAAATAATAACAATTAAGTGGTAAAATGTACAAATAAATCATTAATATATTTGTTTGGTTGAATTATAAGTTGAAAAATTAATGCTATAGCATTTGAATAAACAAATATGTTCACGGTTTTTACATTTGTCCTTTTTACGCAGCAAAAAAGAAAATAAACGAAACCACCAAATTGCAACAACTTCTCAAACCATCCTCAATCCATCATAAAGTTCAATCAGAAAACTCTTTTTTTCTTTTATCATTATTATTATTTATAGAAAATCCGATAACTTCTTTGATGCACTAGCACGGATCACTTAGTCACTATTGCATGTCATAAACCTCCAGCAGATATTCTCTCAGTTTTTTCACTAGGTCGTCCATGGTCATGCTGTATTCGTCATTCATCTGCATAATAGATACATCAATTTAGAATTTCACATTACCGGAACGTTACAAATTATGCATTCGCATTAAAGTTTGAACACAAACAACAAATATGAGAATCAATATTATAGGATGGTATAAGATTTTAGAGTTTAATTTTCATACAATAAACCAATTAAAAATCATTCTAGATATGACTTTCATAATAATCATTACAAAAATAAACATATATGATTGGATGATAGATTGATAGTAAAACGAAATTCTAATTAAATTATAAGATTTTATTGAAGTAAAGAAGATATTAATTTCATACCTGAGCAATAATGTTGATTATAAGAGTAGAAGTCCCAAATGGTAATACGCTGCTACTGGTTGTAGAGAGATGGAGCTTCTGAAGCAAGGTGTGTATTTGGAACATTAAGTCGTTTTTCTTCTCACAATGGATTCCAATGAGTATATCATCATCTAGGACTCTTGCTTCAACCTCAAATAGCGATTCTTTGTTCGTTTCACAATTGCCGGTGCTTTTATTTGAGGAGCTTTGACATTTCCTTATGAATGTTGCTGAATCTACTTTGTTTTGATTTTCCAACTCTTCAACTCGCTGTTGAAGTTGTTTTGTGTAATTGACAGCTTCACGAAGTACATAAACCTTGTCCATCTATTAAGTTATATAGGAAATTTTAGTTATAATAGACTATTAATATATATATATATTAAAAAAAGATGCTCCGTACCCCCATATGCCACTCAGCTAGTAAAGTTATTTATCATTAAAACATGAGAAGAAAAATAAATTTTGAATAATATCGTATTATATATATATATATATATATATCAATTCTCAATTATTAACAACTAAAAGACGAAAGTAGGTCCAACTGGAGGTGGAACTCTAATATTTCAACAAATATTTTAGGATTAATCGTTAAAATAAAACAATCAATTAAATCCTTATATTTTTTGAAATTTTAATCAAATCCTTTTTTAAAGAAATATTTCAATTATACCCTTTATCCTTTGTGGTCAGCAAAAAGGTTTTGAAGGTCATGAGCCTTCCTTCATTTTCAGGTCATAATGTAGCCCTTAATTCCCTATAGATTGCCTCACCCTATGCTGTTGTTGCCCTAAACGTGTGGTTGATGCTGCACGAATAGGACCAACCCATCCTTTTTCAATGCTGCCTCAGAAACACAACCACCCAGGTGATCCTTAACCCTCCGTTCGTGTCCTCATCAATAACCCAAACTTTTCCTGTCTCCTGAGAAGACCCTTGATCGGTTTTCGCAAATTTCTCCCATTTATCGCTTTGATCCTTGTCTTGAGAAACGACAACGACTGACTTTGTATGCGAAACAGAGAATGCGGACGTGGGTAAGGGGTTGTCGGAGTCCTTCTTCTCGCCGCTGCCGATGTCGATGCTCATGTCGCTGGCCCCCGCTCCACAGCCGCAGCACGTCGGAGTAGAGCCCCCGCAGCTCCAGCGGTTTGACTCCGGAGTTTACCGAAACTTTGACGGTGGCAGAGGCGGCCACCCAGCCGGGACGCCAATCAGCGCCGCTGGAAAAGGAAGCGGAGGACGGCGAAGAAGGTTTGGGATAGAGCACGTGCAGGAAAGGAATGGCGCGTGGCTCGTGGAGAAAGGGTTAGGATATAAAAGAATTGATTGAAACTTCGGAAAAATATGAGAATTTAATTAAGTATTTTACATAAATTAAAGAATCATTTTAATAATTAAGATAATATTTAATCCAATCATTATTTTTAATTTAGAATTGTAAAAAGAATCATCATAAAAATAAAAATTTAAAAGACATACTAATTAAAAATGCTTGAGTGGTTCACTGCGTTTTACGTCTGAAATAATATTTTAAGAAATTAGGTCAATCTGTTGAAAAAGGAACCCAACCAAATCATGCTTTAGGTGGAATGAACGGTAACCTACATATATGTAAAAAAATATAAATCATTTTATTACTTTTATTTAACTAAAAGTTAATTGATAGTATAATATTACCGTTTTAAGCATAAAATATGAGAAATTATGTATTATTATCTTTCAAGTTAAAAATTTTGTATCTAAGTTTTATTAGGATGTAGTATTAAAAATATAAAAGAACATAAAATTATTTTATTACATATTTTTTCAATTTATATCAATTTATATCAATTTAAGAGACAACAAATTAAGACATGAAGAAAGAAAAAAAAGAATGATGAGAGAGATGAAAGAGAGAAAGCAAGGGCAAAGGAACGACAAGAGAAATAAAAATTCTTTTCATTCGGCTTCTTTTAGAAATCTTTTTGTTAAATTTTTTTATAAAAGTTAAACTATATAATTTTTTTTATTAAACGTGTTTGACTAAGAAGAATAGAAGCCAAAGAAAAGTGGGTCAAGCACTACCTAATTTTTACTAAAATTTATAATAATTAACAATCTAATTATATTTTTATTCAATGGAAATGGCACGATTTATGGAACTAATTTTAATTTTAACAATTAAAAAGATTGTGTTTTTCATCCTTTTAAAGATGGTACAGACAGAGACTTCACAGAATTAATACTGACCTTCTTTAGACCAGGAATGGTTGCAGATAGGGCTATGATGCTCCCTGTCAGTTCCTGTCTCCTTTTCCTCTCAGCAATTATGTGATGCTGTGTCTCACATGACCTCCTGACCTTCTTCCTTGGTTGGGGAATCAGTGGTTCAAATTCAGCTAAATCAAGCTTTGGGGAAGGTTTATGTGTGATTGGTTTAACAGTTGAGGTATCAAAAGAGAAAAGGTATGTGGTGGCTGGAGAGACACTTGATGATCTTTTCAAAGACTTGATGGAGTTGGAGCTGTTGCTTTTTTGGAGGGTGTCACTCCCACTAAAGCTAATTGCCTCATCAAAGGACACAGTGCTGTTGCTGGGGCTGGTGGCACCACCACCACCACCACCACCACCACCTTGGATTGTGGAAGGGTGTTGTTCTCTTTCTCCATCTTCTGGCTGCTCAAAGATCTCTCTAAGGAACACCTGCTCATCAAATGAGCCATGACTTTCAGTCAACACATCATATTCTTCCATTTCCTGTGCCAAAAAGAGAAACTCATAAATTAATTAAGGAGAAAAATAAGTTATACAAGTCATTACATGATCATTATTAGTTTGCTTTTGGAGATAGTCAAATGCAGTGAGAAGTTCAAAGTATGCTGATACAAGTGCGAGGGAGCTTTTATTACCAAATGAGAAATCCAATTCTCCAATGAATCCTCCATTTTTTCCTAGAGAGAACTCCTTTTAACCGGACCTTGTGCTTTAGCATAGTCGATGGACAGTAGGTGCTGCAACTTATATAGCAAACTATTGGTTTGTGAACTCATTTTTTTATGTTTAATTTTATTATTTACTATTTTTATGATGTAATAGATAATTTATAAAAATATTTAATAAAAAATTTATTTAATAACAATTCAAAATTCAATTAACAATAATAATGTTAATTTTTAATATATAATATGTAATAAATAATTTATAAAAAATTTAATAAAAAAATTATCTATACAAAAAATTTAATTAAAAATAATAAAGATTGACTGTTAATATTTTATTTTATTTTTATTATTAAATAATTTTTTAATTAATTTTTTCTATAAATTGTAAACAAACTAACACAATAAGATAGATAGTAAAATTAAATATAAAAAAATATGAAATGTTAAAATAAAAATTGATAATTTAAATAATAAAATTATAATAAATTATTTTATAAATATAAAAATAATAATTAAATCCATATATATTAATAAATTTTACAAATACTTATTAATATACACTTATTTTTATAAAATAATTAATTAATAAATTACACTTCAAATGTACTCTAAAATAATTATAATTTATTAATATAAGCTTTCTCAATATAAACAAATGTATACAAACAAATCTCTCTCGATGAATATATTAAAAATTATTTAAAATAAGTTTCAACATCTATGTACGTAAGATAGCACTATAAGTTTTGTTTCTCTCACCTCTCATCCATTATCATCAACCGGGAAGTCGGTTATCGTTTTGGAAGTCGCCTTGACCACAATAAATGAGAGCGTTATAATAAGATAGATTTTCTTTTTACAATGATCGTTATATAAAATAGAAAATGTATAGACATTTTTATGTATGAAACAATATGTCAATATTTACTATTTTATATATTTTTTATAAAATATATTTTTTCGATGCCTCTGTACCCAAAACACAATATTTTTAATTGTATTTATGTTTTTTCTTTTCTAAATATGAAATACTGTTTGATGTTTACTATTTTTTTTCTTTTTAATAATAATAATATAATTATTTTATAGGAAAAGTCACTTATCATTTTTATGATTATTTTATTTATATTTTATCTCTTATGTTATTACATAATATTTTGTGTAAAATCTATGTAAAAATTATATTTGTCACTTGTCAATACAACTAGATAGAGTATATGAGCAAACCAATGAAGGAATATTTTAAGATTTAAATAGGAATTTAATTTTAAAAACTAATTTTTTATTTTAGTCTTTTATAAAAAAATATTTAATTTTAGATTTTTAAAGAATTTTTTCATTTTTAGTTTAAATAATTAATTAAATTTTTTAAATTTAATTTTATAATTCATTAAATAATGACATAATAACGTTAATAAATTAATAACTAATTATGTTATCAAAATATGTGATATTATAATTATATGTAATTATTTTGTTAAATTATATTTAAATCATCTAACATTATTAAGTGTTTTAAGTAAATAAAAATTTAAAAAAGCACAATTTATTGAAAAAATTAAATGGGATAATTTTTGATAATGATATAAATTATTTGACTATCAAAATTGTTATTACAATATTATTTAATATTTTTACTTGACAATTAAGACTAAAACAAAAAAAAAATCTTTAGATAATCAAAATAAAATTTTTTCAAAAGACCATAATATAAAAAATTTATCTTTCAATAACTAATATTTAAACAATATTTTAATAACCAAAAACGAGACTCATTAGATTCAAAATTGGAATCATAGACAATTATTGCGTTAGAGAAGCCAAAATAGATTTTATACTGTGTTGATTTCGAAGAAAGGAAAGGAAAAAAAAGTAGAAATAAATAGGTGAAAAAAAGTGAGAAATAAAAATTCGAATTAAAATTATTTTTAGACTTAAATAAGTTTTTGTCTTCATAAAATAAAATATTTTTATTTTAGTAATTTAAATTTTTGTAGTCCTCTAAGTATTTTAAATTTTTTATTTTAGTTTTTATTATTAATTAATATTGTTGAATGATAATATAACAATAATATTGATAACTCATTGATTAACCTTGTCACTAAAAAACTTAACAAGACGGTTATGTGTAATTTTTTATAAACTATTTTAAAAAAATTTATCAACTAATCCAACATCATTAATTATTTTGAACAAATAAAAATTTATAAAAAATTACACATGATTATTCTATTAGATTCCTTAATAACGTTATTAGTCAATAAATTACTAATATAATTATTACATCATAATTTGACAATGTTATTTGACAACATCCACTAATTT
>JAMLFT010011887.1:0-10773 GCA_026544285.1 Pachyrhizus erosus | reverse complement strand
CTAGAGAACAATTTAAGAAAAAATAATAATTTTTTCTCACACATAAAATATTAATCATAAAATTGTCATTATAAAATATTATTAGTAGGTTCATAATGTTTAATTTTTATTTTTAATGATTAATTTTATTCTTTAAAATTTTTCATATTTTTGATTCTCTATTTATAATTTTATTGTTTGTCTTATATTAATATTCTTTTGTGTACTTGATTAAAACTTATTTATATCATAATTTATTATAATAGAGTTATTTCTTGAATCTATACGATTTGTGATTTTTTATTTCTATATTAAAAGAGCGATTTTTTCATGTTAAAATTAAAAATATTTGATATTTTTTACCTAATTGTGATGATTTATTATTATAAGTTATCTGTTGTTGTTTCTCATGAATTATTACAAATTAAAAAGATCTATTTTCGCTATATTTATTCTATGATTGAATTTTTTAGTAATATTATTATATTATTGTCTCTCATTATAAATATATAAAAAAAGTACAAAAATATCATTATCCATATTCACATAAAAGACGTTGTTCTGTAAGTCAAATATTTTAGGGATCAATTAATCAATATTTTGACAATACACGTTAAGAAATTAAAAACAAAATAAAATTGTTTAATAAAAATATAGTATTTAATCCATTAAAAATTTGTTTTTTGTCTTATTATTCTTGCTCAATACCATTCCCCATATATAGAATATTCGGATAGAATATCTCCAAACACACACAAAGCAAACTCTAGAGGTATAGATTAAAAGAATTTTGAAGCTTTAAGTTGGTGTATACAAGATAGGAACGAGACATAAAAGTTAGAGAGAACACCTAAGATCTTATAGGGTTTATTTATATTATTTTCTCTTTTCCTGTTGTTACGTATCTTAAGAGGTTATGACTATGCGGTTTCTCCTGTATTCCCGAAGGTTTTGTGCGTGAGAGGTCCAGTTATTTAATCCTAGTTATTGGACCAACACATAAGCTTATTTTCCTTTGCTGGGCCTTAACTTTTTAAAAAGGGTTCCAAAACAATTCCTAACAAAGTATTTGTAAATATCTTTTCACAAACTGAATTATGTAACCGATAAAATGTCCTAGCTTTCCCCTGCCAGCCAATCATCCATAGAAGTTAAAGATTATATTCAATACTGACATAGAAATATGAAGAAGAATAACAAACAAAATGATGTAACAATATTGTATATATGAAGCATCCAGAATAACTAGAAATTGACTAAAGAGGCATTTAACAGTTTTAATTTAATTATTTAAAAAGTATAAATGATCAATGAAAGCTGCTTTAAAGTAAGGAGTTTGTTTTTTTCTAAAATAAAGTCTCAAATTTGACTTTTTGTATATGAAAAAAATAGGTGCTAGGAGGATTTTATAGTGAGTCCAGCCAGTTCATCTCAGATTAGTCAAGGCCCAAAGTGACTTCTAGATGATGGATGTGTAACATTGAAAAATCAAAGTAATTGGAGAAAAAGACGGTCTCAAGAACCAGGTGGAATGAGAAAGTTGATCGGATTCCTCTTATAAGCTAGTCTGAGAGTCAGAGTGATGGACTTACATAATTGTTGGCATATAAGATGTCATGCTAAAATCTCTAAGGAAAGGTGGTTATAACATAACCACAAGTTTGCACCTAGAGCCATAGAACAGAAGAAGGTTGCTTTGCTGACAGGGATAAGCATTTATTTGCTAATGTAAAGCTACAATTGTTGACTTACCTTCCAAGGCCAAAAACTTCGATGTACAAGTTTATATCAAACATTAATTCAAATGAGAGTGACTTTATGGTCGATCTTCAATGTGAAATGTTCTAATTAATGCCAATGAGCCCAACTTTGCGGTTGTAAAATAGTTTTGTTGTTGGTCTTAATGCTTGCTGATATCATTGAACGAATGGTGAAACTATTCCCAGAAATTTGTTGGAAGGTTTATGAGATAACAGCTTGAGTCACTTTTTAGAAAGATGGCTTGGCTTCGCAAGCATTTACTTTATGGTAGTGCTTTTACTTTATCACTTTAATGGGGAGATATGTGGCGGCTTTCACACGAATTTTTCTATGATCAATAACTCTTTTATTTAGATTTATTTTGACTTCCAAAACACAATTCATTTTGCGGCTTGCTAATTTTCTTCACAAGCATATTTCATTATTGACTTTGAGAATTTAATGGTTAAAGATTTAATATCCGTCATAAAAATATTAATTTTCATGCACTTATTTTATGTTTTTTAGGCTTATCGTATAGTAATTTTCGCGAAATCAGATCAGCCGAAGTATAAAACAATTAAAACTGAAACTTACCAACAAAAAATTATTTAATATTTTTTATACATGTATTATTAAAAAAGTTTAACATATAGCTTTTATTTAAAGTTTTAAAAAAAAACTCTTTCAAGATGTATTTTAAGTCTCATCTACTATTCGGCTGATTCTGCATAAAACTATAATAAAATGAAAACTGATAGTACAAAATGATCATATTTTACATTTAATTTATAGTTTAGTAACTTTTTAATCCTTTACATTGTTTAATACATGAAATATAATACTAAATGAAGTCAAACTTAATTTAAATAATTTATTTTTTATTAACTTTTTAAAAAATTGTTATTACTAAAAACAAAACAAAACAAATAAAAAATCATGATCGAAATGTATTTATATTAAAAAAAGTATTTAACTAAAGTATACTTTTATGCAACAATTTAGATACTCACGTACTTTCATATAAAATATTTAATATCTTTATAGTGTTTTTTTACTTTATAATTTAAATAGTAATAAATATTTATATAGATATTAATATCTTTTGTGTAAAATATTCGTTCTTGTTTAGCATATTTTTACTTTAGGTTATCTTTTATTCATACTTATTGTCATGATTTAAATATTCATGCGTATACTTTTGTATGATGTGAGTATTTGCCTCTAAATCTTAATATATGTTTTCATGTAATCCTTATATATTTCTGTAAAGTATATTTAATCTTGTTATTAATCTATACTTCAATAAGCTTTCTTGCATAGTTTCTATTTCCTTAAGATATGAAATTCACGAAATAGAATCAGTTATAACTTAATACACTTTCATATAAACATTTGTCTCTGTAGTATATTTTTGTAAAGTTTTATTCCTTATAATGTACCGAGAAAAAACATGCATTAAGTAATTTTAAAAAGTTGATAAATATATAATTAATTAAAAAACATTTTTATTAAATACTTTTCTAACGTTGTTATAACCAAACAAAGAAAACGATGCAAATTTATATTAAGAAACTATATTGAAGTATAATTTTTACCATAATATGCATTGTGAATTTGTAGATTATTAGTATATTTATTAAATTTATGTGTTACTGAGTTTATGATTAGTAATGAATCCCTTTTATTAAACATTTTACTATTCTTGTTTTAATTTATTTTTTCAATTCAGTTTTTTAGTCAACATTCATGCTAGAGATTTTCGTAGAAGAATATGTGTGTGCGTGTGACACACCTTTCATAAAAACGTTGGTGGAAGATTAAGGTGGCGCAATCTCTGCAATTGATCAAGGCATATGTTTAAATATAGCACAAATATAGACACTTACAAATACTTTGACACTCGTGTGAATAGGAATTGTGGTACAAATATAGCACAAAAATAGAGAAAACATACTTAAGGAATATGTTTGCTTTGGATATTTTATAGGAGATGGATGAATGAAGTTGGATGGAGGAGTGATGAAAAATCTAACTATCAGACAAAGGTAGGACAATGAGTCAAGGTGTGGTCATGATGTATTAGGTTAGATCATTGGACCTCTATTGAGCTTAAGGACAATCTTAATTAAACAAGTGTCTCCTAAGTTTGTTTTTGTGTTAATAGAGGTGCTAGTTTAAGTCATTGTTAGCATTTGAGCTAAATGACTAGCCTTATGCTGACACATAAGTTACAATTTGGTTGCTCATTTATGTTTTATATTAATTAGGTCATCTTTGTTAAATTTAGCCTAATAGGAGTTATTGTTTCATATATCATCTAGTTAGTCGATATATCATTATTCAATTTCATAAATTTTTCTTAAAAATAGATTAACAGTAGTTTTTATTCCTATTTCTTGCTTTGCTACTTTTATCTTCTCCGTTTTTTTTGAGTATGTATATGTTTGCCTAGCTTTGTTTTTTTTTCTCAAGCTTCATTTTTTTTTATTTCTTTACTCCTAACTACATTAGGTATTTTCCTTTACTTTTCATTTTGTTTTAACTTGTTCTTCATTGTTGTTAGCTACTTTCACATTTTTTTATTGATTTTCTTTACATTTATTTTCTTTTCATTTAATGGTTTGTTCCTTTAATTCAAACCCTATTTGGGAGAGGTTGTCATTCATGGTGGCCCTTATCATTCTCCTACCTCGCATTAAGGTCTTTGTTCATAAATAAAACTTTATTATTGGGAGTTCATCCAAGTCCATCCTATCGAGAGAGACTTGCATAGCGGTCTTAAAGATTCCCTAGGTAATGGTTTTGCTAGGGAAGCTAAGGATGTTTTCATTAAACAAGTAACGCCAAATTCACAAATGTACATCCTATAAATCTTTAAAGGTCTCAAATTGTTTTGTGGACAATAATGGGCTAACCAACAACAATGGTGTACACTTACAAATGAATGGTGAATCCATCAAAGTTTTAGCATTGGAGTAGATCAAATGTACTAGACAAATGTGCTTACTCTTAGTATTTATATGAGAACAATGAATAGAGTAGTTGGAGGAGTCATTAAACATCTAACTTATCATTCAATAACCTTCATGTTACTTTCTAAACATGGGAAAGTATCTTATATTGTGTTAACAAGTATTGTAAGAAGTTGTGGCAAGAAACTCATCCTTAAGGTAAAGATTTTCAATTGTTTGTCATGCAAATAAGTAAGGATGATTTATGGCTTGTAAAGTAAAACTCAGTCTTCCAACATGAAAAGGCACAATTATGAGTTGAGGTGATCATGATGTATTAAGTTGATCATTAGGTCTCTATTAAGCATAAGGTTGGTTTAAAACTCTTTTATTGTCAAAGAATCATTTGTCATTCAATGTTGTGATAACTATACAAAAATGTTCATTATGTTCCTCTATAACCGAACTACATAATATACACAAATATATCATAAAAAAACTAAAGTACCATATTTTGCTAAAAAGGTTTAGAGCATATTGTTCACATTGACTTAAAATATAGCTTACACATTCATGAACCTAAATGACATTACAATAATTCACAATGATAATTATGGATTCGAGATGTGGTTTATGGATATTTTATTCTCGCACGTATATCTCATGATATCTAGTGTGCAAATTCAATTTAAAAAATATTGTTACACTATGTAACATCAATTCATTAATAACGGACATGTCAAATTTGTCTTTAATAATAACATTATTTAAGACTACTGAATAAGAAAAACATAGTCATATAACTTTATTTAAAACTATTGAATGAGGAAAGCATAGTCATGATTTATTGTTTTTCTCAAGTTTTTTTATTCATTTATCCTATACATTTAAATGATTTTTCTTGTCAAATTTTTGTGTCAATTTAAATAACCTTTCCTAATCCATATTTATTTATTTTATTTGTACGTTATTTTCTATTTATTTTAATTTTTTATATTTTTTAATTTATTTTCATCATTTATTAACTTTTTTTCCTATTTATTCACAACTTTTAATTTATTTGAATGTTTGTTTGTTTCATTTTTATACTCGTTTGTATGTTTTTTCTACTCATTTAAACTATTTTTATCATTTTTTTTGTTTGCACAATTTTCATTTATTTTTTATTCTTTTTCATAAGTATTGTGTCTCTTTGAATATTTTTTCTCATTATTTTGCATTATTTTTTATGATTTATTTGATGCTTTAAACTATATTTTTCTTTTTTTTCCAGCACACTTGCTTTACTCTTCTTCTATTTTTGTATGTGTATTCATGTGAAATTATCTTTTAGTGATAATTTTGTTTGCATGTAGAGTGTAAGTCATTAATAGAATAATTACATATAATTTTATTTTGGATAAATCATGTTTGTAAATATTCATATCAGTTGATGATATCACATTAGTTAATAAGGTAATTAAAATATATTTTAACAAAAAAAATTACATATAATAATTTTGTTAAACTTTTCAATAATGCGACAATATACTTGATTGTTTTACGTCACCGTTTAGCGTTGTTACTTCTAATAGAACTAAAACAAAAAAACTTATTTAAATGACTAAAACATAATTAACTTATCATGTGTTTAAAAAGTCTAATAACATAATCACGTGTAATTTTTTTATTCAAAAAATATATTTTTACATCTCTATTTATTTGAAATAATTAAGTATGTTAAACTGTTTAATAGAATATTTTATTTAAATTAATTTTATTTGTGACATATTTTATAAAACCATTGACACAAAATCAACTATTGAAAAGTAAAAGTACTAAAAACAAATTTTTTCATATTTATAGAGATTAAAAACATGTTTAATCCTATATAAATTATATTTTGAATAAATAATGCACAATTTAAAATGTGATATAGTGTTATTTTTAATTATTGATAATTTTTTATCAATTAAGATAAAAATTATATTATAATTTAATAAGAAAAACAATTAAGATTATTGTTTTTAAATAAATAACTTTAGTTGAATGATAAATATTTTCTTGTGTAATTACGCAAAGATAGTATGTGTAATACAAATCTAAATAAGAAAATAACTAAAATATAATATTAATCCTCCAATTTTACTTAATTTACAATTTTTTTCTTCTTATATAAAATAAAGATATTTAATATTCATATTTTTTAAAATAAAAATTTTTAGTTCGATTGTCAAATTTCAGAATGTTAACTGTTAATAAAAAACTCTGATTATTAAATTATTGACGTGAAACTATATTATTATTTTAATTATTAAACTAATCAGTAAAACATTCAATTTAACAAATATTTAATTAAAAAATATTAAAAATTAAAAATCCTATTTAAATGATCAGAGAATTTAATTAAAAATTATAATGTCAAATTAACAATTTAGTAATCAATATTTTTTTATTAATAATTAGCATTTTAAATATTGATAATTAAATAAAAATATTTGATTTTAAAAAATAGGTGGATCAAACATCTCTATTTTTTTTATAATAGAATCAAAATTATAAATTGAATAAACTAGAATAACTAAGAAAAAGGTAACACTTTAAAGGATATTTTATAATTTATAAAGTTAAATTTATATATTTTTTACTTACTCTTTCACTTATTTGAATTAGTAACTTTTTCTTCACTATTTTTTATTCTTGTTTTTTATCATGAGATTTTAAAGGAAAAAAAGAAAAAAAAACTTTAAATTAAAAGGCTGGTATAGTTTATAAAAAATAAAATACTAATACATTATTTTGGCATTTTTATTTAAAAATATTAATTAAAAATATATGTTTTCTTAAAAATTTACTTTCAGAAATTCTAACATTATATTCAGTAAAAGAAAAATATAAGTCAACTCAAAATTATTTCTACACAAAAATGATTAGAGATAACAAAGACATTCCTAATCACTCTATCGATAATTGATTTTGTGCAACACTTGTTATTGGTAAGCAGTATTCTACATTGTGTAATATTTGACAAATCCATCATATATGTGTGGTTTGTTCAGATTCAAAATCAGTTGTTTTATAAAAACACATATTTGTTGACGTTGATAATTGTCTTATTGTTTGAGGTTGTCTTACTTCTATTTTTTCTTTACCAGTCTTAGTTTAGACTATAGCTACTTGCGATTGTCGTGCTTAATCTGCGAGTAAATAGATAAGTCCATAATCTGCATTAAGAAAAATATTTTTAAAAAAAAAAAATTAACTAAATATGAAATACTTTTATAATCAAATCAAATTTTTAATTGTCTTACCACAACAAATATAAGTAAAAATGTCAACAATGTAGCCATGTAAAATATTTAAATTACAAAAGTGTGTCAAGTCTAAAGTTAAATATGTCAAAATAAATTGAACCTACTCAAAAACCTACAAATATAGTCACTTAACTCGTGGGTTAATTGGAGTTGTAAAATAACTTGCGTTTTAAACGAGTTAAAATTTTGAGAGTTTGTACACTCATATATTGCGAACTATACAAGCGATCCGCGGGTATTAACCCGTTTATCCAGTTGTAATCGAAACACTTATAAATCCACTATATTTTTAACTTGCTTTCATTTGCTAATTTATCTCTTTCTTAATTTCATCTATCTTGTTTGTTCAGCTAATTTTTGCATGTAATTTATTTTTGATGTTTTGTTTTAGTTTTTTAGTGAACTTTATATTGATTCTTTGTTTTTTTTATCAATTCCTTTTTATTTTTATTTTAGTATTTATACTCATAAATAAAAAACATAATAAATTCTTTTGATTTTAATAAAATAATTATGAATTTTTCTATCTTGTTTCTTTTTTATTCACTTCATGATAAAGCATATATAAAGTTTTTTCATAAGGAGTCTTATCACTTAAAAGTTTTGATGGGGTGTGGTTGATGAGATGAGTAACAACGAAAATGCAATTTCCCAAAAAGAAAGTAGAAGACGACTTGAAAACGAAAAATTTAACAACATTAAGAAAATAACAATGCTTACATTTGACAATGTTGTTTTGTTGTGGAATACCAAAACAACTAAATTGTTGTAGAATGATTAAGAACATAAACCAAAAAATGGGCAAACAAACAATACACATCATACTTATATTTCACAAGATAAGTCAATCTAACTTATAAAAAATGATCAATAATAGTTAAAAAATAACAATGACCATTTTTTAGTAAGTGTAATGTATTTTCCCTACACATCAACATGAATTAAATAAAAAAAATAGTTAGCAGAGGACATATGTAAAAAAAAACGAATGCGTGTTTGTTTTAACAAATGACAAATTTCATAATGATTATTAGATTCTTTATCGAAACCAATAATGTGAGCTAAACACTAGAGAGGACACTTGGTGAAGGATGACCGAAACTAGCATGCTAAGTGGCAGATGAGAGAGACAACAAGAGTGGTAGAGGCATTAAGGAAGTATAATCTATCTTGTTTATTACCCCGATCAACCTTATTTTTTGCTAAATAATCCTTAAATATGTATTGATTAGGATAAAATAAGACATTATAATTATAAGTTTATGTGAGTTTTGATACAAATAAAAATTTGATTTTGAAAGAGAGTACAAATAATACATGAGTAAAAATCACATGTGATGTAAGTTGTACATTATTAATACCATGAATGATAACTAAATGACCATTAAGTACATAGATAATAACGTAGAGAAAAGAATGACTGTGCAACATAAGATAAGATGATAGTACAATAATATTATTTATCTGATTATGTAATTATATCATATATCTAATTGTACAACAATGTGCAATCATATCATATATCTAATTATGTAATAAAATTAATTAAATATTATATAAAAAATAAGAAATATAATTGACTATAAAAAAATTAATGTCACTAATTTTTTGTAAATAATAAGTAAATAAAAATATATTTTTAATTTAATAATAAAAAAAAAACAGAGAGAGAGTAAAAGATTCGTTTTAATTATTTAACTCTATATTTTAGGTTAATGCTATTTTTTTGAAATAAAAATTATTTTTAATTTTAGCACATTATTTTGAACAATTTTATTAACTGACTCGATATGTAAAACTTGTCCTGTTATATTTATTTCCATGAAAATTATAAAATCCAATAAATGTTTAAATAAAAGAAGAATTATAAACATAACAAAATTATAAAAAAAATAAGTTTTACAAACAATAAAAAATAATATGATACCAAATTTTTTAATTTTTTCAATTGTTTAGTGAAATTATTTTGTACATGATTTTTTTATCTTATTTATGATTATTTTTGATTAGAAAATTAATTAAATTTTATATTTTTTTATGTAAACAAATCAATTAAAACAAGATTTATATCTTTAATCAGTCAAAAAAAATATTAAAGATCATATTCCAAAATAAAAAAAAATATTTCTGATTTTTTTTTAACTAATTGAAGTTTTAAAGAGCTAAAATAAACGTGTTAGAAGATAAAGAACAAAACGGATTTTAATAAAATGATAAGAGACTAAAAATATTTTAACCATACAGTATATCTTTTCCTCCTACGAAGGCAAGTGCAAAGAAATTGAATCGAATGATCCAAATGAAAAAAAAATAAAAAAAAATCTCATAACAGTGCCAAATAAGACGTGGCGCGTGGCTATTGATGTATTGGTGAGTGTCTGGGATCGCGATCCGTGACTTAGGCAGAGGAAACACGGCATCCGTTGATTCTCAATCCCATCAACGGTCATATTTCCGCGGCTGAATCAAGATTTCGCAAGCGAAACCAAAATCGAAAAATTCGCGCTCAAACTTTTTCTCCATCTTCATCTTATAAATACACTCCATCTCAATCAAAGTAGACACACAACATTTAAGCTCTTAGCAATTTTCTGTATCTGACAAAAACCAAGCTTTGCCTTTGAAATGGCTCGTACCAAGCAAACCGCAAGGAAGTCCACTGGGGGAAAGGCTCCGAGGAAGCAACTGGCCACCAAGGCCGCACGTAAGTCGGCTCCGGCCACCGGCGGAGTGAAGAAGCCCCACCGATTCAGGCCCGGCACGGTGGCTTTGAGGGAGATCCGAAAGTACCAGAAGAGCACCGAGCT
>JAMLFT010011886.1:0-10773 GCA_026544285.1 Pachyrhizus erosus | reverse complement strand
TATATAATACTGTTCCAGTGGAAATAATTAAAAAATAAATCCCTTAAATCCTGTTGCTGTTATCATTCTTCTTCTCCTTCTTCCTCAATTACTTTCTCTCACAACACATATCATGATAATCATTCTAACATCAGTCTTTTATCTATCTATCTTTGGCATTGGCATCCATGTGTTGCACTTGCAAGTGCCAAACCAAATTTAGCCTAAGATGACATCAAACATAGAATTTAAAAATTTAAAAATAATTTTAAAAATTCCTTAAATGTCGTTACAATTACCATTTTTCTTCTCCTTCTTCCTCAATCACTCTCTCTCACAACAAATACCATGACAACCTTCTAACAACAGTCATATGTCTATCTTATCTTTGGCACCCATGTGTTGCACTTGCAAGTGTCGCGCAGTGCTAAATTTAGCTTAGGAAGACATAGAAATAGAAGTCTTTTGGGGATAACATGCGTGATATATCCCCAGTTACAAGGGCAACACATGGATGCTAAAGATGGCAAAAAGATTGTTGTTAGAAGGGCCTTCACGATATCTGTTGTAAGAGTGATTGATGTTGATTGAAAAGGAAGAATGGTAACTGCAACGAGATTTAAGGGATTTTTTTTCTAGATATTTTAAATGTAGATTAATTCAGAGTCCTAAAATACTGAAACAGGAGTGTTAGGGTGCATTTGATAGCATAGAACAAAAGATAAGTTATAAAACAATTTTTTTTTATATAATTTATTTTTTGTGTACAACGAATAATATAAGAAAAATAATATAAAAATTACTATAGTATTCTTAACGGTCTGATATGCAACAACAAAATAGTAGAGTATTGAAAGCCTAACAATAATTATTTATTATGACAATGGGTTTCGGCTTAAGATTTCGTTTGATTTAAAAGTCTAGAGAAAAATAAAAGAAGAGTTGAGAGACGGCAAAATTTTATTTTCTTGCTATTGAATGATATATTAGACAATTTTTTGTTTTAAATAGAAAATTTTCAAAAAATTAAAACATATTTCTTGTTCCCACTTCTGAGTAACATGCATAATCCACAGAGTAACACAGTGTTGCCTTCTGTCCCTAACATGTAATAAGTTAAAAATATTTTAAAAGAAGCAAAGATTAAAATCAAAATGGAATTAAAACGAGGGGGTTGGAGAGCAAGAGCAGTTACATACACCGAGCCGAGAAAAAATAGGTAAAACAACCCACGTATGTGCTCACGCATACAAATAGGTACAGAAAGTTTCGTGGTTAAATAGAAACGAAACGAGTTAGTTATCTGATTTTTGACACATCACAATTAAAGGGGTTTATCTATTCTTTTGTTAACTAAAATTTCAGAACTTTGCTGTTGGGATACCGAAGAAAATTTATACCTGGCTGAGTTGGTTATTCCCAACAAAATATCAGATTTAAGGAATATTCAGTTGACTCAGTTCCATTTATACGCTGCAAAGATTTCGACAGTGGATGTTTGAATGTGTGTGATGTTTGGTATGCCCTAAAAAGAGAAGTAGAACATCATGCATGCAGCAAATAACAGCACCCGAGGAAAAAGGAGTTAAGCAAAGTGAACTAGTTTAGCTTAGCTTCTTCAATTTCAAAAAGAGATGACAACTTCACCCAACCCTATCTCTATATAAGTTCTTTAAGTCACACATCAATGACCCATTTTTCTTTCGTATCAATATTTGCGAGCCTCAGCCAAGGAATGCAGAACTCAGAAGATTTTCTCACTCTCTCTCCCACAGGTAATAATGCAAAGAGATTGAGACTCTCTCTCTCACCCCCAATAAACCCTCCCCAAAAAATGCAAACGCAAGTCACACCCATTAGTCCCTTAATGGCACCATACACACCATCCAACCACAACACAGATAGTGCCGGTAACATGAATGTGGATGCTCCTGTAACTGCTTTATCACTCAGTAATATTCCCATTTTGAAACCACATACAGAGTTCAACCACAACAATGATAATGCCGGTGACGTGCGTTTAAATGCTCCCGTAACGGCATTATCACTCAGTACTAGTTCAATATTGTCACCAAAATCAGCGCCCAACCAAAAGAAATATAAAGGTTGTGCTGTGCATGTAAATGTTCCTGTACCCGTTTTGTCACGAGCTCGTCGTGCACGCTCTCTACAGGGAAAGAGTGAAACCGTTACTCCACCTTATCTTTGGGCAACAAATAGGAGAGCCACGGTGCACAGCTACAAATACCTCTTGCAAAACAAGATTACTACAATCACGGGGAGAGTTAAGTGCAAGAGGTGCGATGAGAGGTTCGAGATGAAGCTTGATCTGGAAAGCAAATTGGGTGAATTGTGGAAATTCATTCTGCAGAAAAAGGACAGCATGCATGATAGGGCTCCCAAGGTTTGGGTGGAGCCGGTGTTGCCAAAATGTGAGTATTGTGGACGAGAAAATAGTGTGGAGCCAATTCTTGTAAACACTAAAAAAAAGACCATTAATTGGTTGTTCTTGTTGCTAGCTCAAATGCTGGGTTGCTGCACCATCAAACAACTCAAATATTTCTGTAAACACACAAAGAACCATAGAACTGGAGCCAAAGATCGCCTTGTTTATTCAGTCTGTATGGGTCTCTGCAAACAGCTTCTTCCTGAATTGTTCTGTCCTTGATCATACCTTGGGTATGAGATATTATCACATGGTTCGGGACTTAAAAGAATTATTAGTAACTTCTCCTTAGTTTCCTAGTGCTTGTTTTCGTTATCTAAGTCGTGAATTTGTTTTTTAATCTAGGTGATTTGGGAATTTAGATGTTTAGTTTTCTATTTTAAGTTAGATTCAAGTGCTATTGTATTTACTTTTGCTTTGAGTAACAATATGATATATTATTTTCATTTCAAAACTTAATCAATTCAGACTCTTTTCATGCATGTATTGTTTGAAAGCTCCTCTTGTCAATGACTACATTGTTTTTTAAATTTTGTATCTTTATATTCACTAAATACAAGCCTTGTAGACAAATTTAGTTTCAATGTCGATCAACAGCTTCATGTATGAGGCTACGAGGCGGGTAGAATCTCATGGCTTTCGCAACACCTAAGAGAATTGGAATGCATATATTAAGATTTGCCCCACATGAAGAAGATAAAAAATCTTAATCCTCTAAATCAATTATGAGAATTAACCTCCAATATATCTTATTTGATAATCTTATTTAGAATCGGTGTAATTTTATAATTGATTTTTATAAAAACTCTCACAATAAATACAAGGCAATATTGCTAGAAATTACCTTGCATCAACTAATAAAGATATTGAGATTAGTCTACTTGCCCTGATTCAAGTTGTATGCTCAACATGTCAAAACTTTATACCAGATTTTATTTTTTTTATCAACTTACCATTTTAATAATGTTAATTTTGTCTCACGGCCTATCTGATGTGGCATTCACATCAACATTTCCTGATTGGAAATTTTGGTATTCCTGGTTCTTCTCTTTCACAGTTTCATATCACAAACTGGCACATACAAACCAATTGCAATATATTGAGGGAATTATGTGACTATTTCCCTCTCAATGTAATGAAAGAATTAAATCATCATACTAAAAATTTTAGGAAAGCAAGGTTCACCCTTATTTTATCTTTCTGAACAAGGCTGCGGTGTTCTACAGATTAATTTGTTATTATACGTCAGTCAACACCAGATTCCTCAACCTATCCTAACAAGCCCCCTCTGTTCACTATCATTAGAGGAGATTTTTGGTGGCAGCATTCAGTTATTTCCTTTCTTTCCTCACCACTTCCATCCATTTCTCCCTCTGTGGTGACTGGAAATCCGAATGCTAAACGCAAAACTAATAAGGCAAATGATATCCAATTCACCACCTTTTCTTGCACGACACAAACTGCAATTAACATTGATCTTATCATCGCTAGCACTATCCTATCTGAATTCGTCACTGCTGCCTCTGCCATTGGTAAAACCATTCTCCACCTTCACCCATACTCCTTCTATAGCAGCCACTTCGCTTCTCTCTCCCTCCACAACCTCACTTCCTATCTCAATTCCCCACATCCTATTATAGCCATCGTTGCCGCATCCTTTGAAAATGAGAGATTAAAATGAATGTTTTAATAAAAGATGAACCAAAATGAACCTTCGAATTTGCAATAGTAACAATGTTAAATTCAATTGGACGAAAATGACAACGTCGGAGTGATTTTAAAAAATGAGGGAACAAAATTAAATAAAATAAATATATAATGAAACTAAATTAGTAATAAACTTACTTTTAAGTATTTTTTTTTTCCTTTTCTATTTTTACCACTCTATACTTCTTTGCTCCATATGTATTCCACGCCATTCAAACATAGGTCAAAAGTTGCATCGTCATGCTTACATTGGCTTAGAAAAAAATTAAAGCAATTGTCCAAACATAGAAGGTGGACAAAATATTTTTTTAATATTTTAAACATTTTTTATTATTAAGTTATATGTTTTTTAATATCTTGGACATATATTTTATTTGACTGGACCCCTTCATAATTATTCCATTAATAAAATATGTTGAAAAAAGTAAAATAAACATGTTATTAAAATAAATTTGTAATTTATGAAATGAGTGAATGATCATTTTAGTTGTGAAAGTTATATATGTATAAATAATGACACGTTATTGTGTAACATACTCTTTTTTCATATTTAGTCTTCCTTTATCACCGACAGTGCTATCTTGTAATCTTATATTTTTTTTCATGTTTTTTAATTTATTTTATCATATATCCTTTATCTACCTTTTTTTTTTAAAAAAAATTAATCACATTTTCACTTCTTTATTTACCTATTAATTTTTCTCTTCTTGTGCTGTATGCATTCTATTAAAGTGTGAAAACATATTTTTTACAACTAGATGGAATTTAGAGCTTGATCAAAATGTAAACAGGGCATGTTGTTCATCAAACTACTTTAACTAGGTCCTTGTAGTATATTTCTGAAAATTCTATAATATGTACATGTACATATTGAGGTTATACAATATTTTGGGGATCATTTTAGTTTTGTTTGTATCAAGTTAAAAATACAATTTGATAGAATAACAAATTTTACCATATGTATATACATGTTTAAGAAATTATTAGACAATTTGTAACTATTGATTTTTATTTTATATTGTGTCAATATTCAATTAACCACTAAACAAACACACTAAAATTGTTAGACGTCTTTGGAAGTCACTATATATATATATATATATATAATATTTTTATACGACCACCGACAATAACAATCTTGTGATGTACTCCTTTGTTTGTTGAATTTTTCACTACAATCGACAATAACAATCTTGTATTTTTTTTCATTTTCTTAATTTATATTGATCATATATTGTTTATATATATTTTTATTTTATTTTTTCATATTTTAACTTCTTTTTTTACCTATTATTTTTCTCTAATTCTTATGTTGTATATGTTCTATTCACAGTGTGAAAACATAAATTTCACAACTAGCATGATTTTAGAGTTTGATCAAAATGTAAACATGAAATTTTCTTCATCAAACTACTTTAACCAGTTATTGTGGTATATTTTTGAAAAATACTATAATATGTACATGTACATGTTGTGGTTATAGTACATTTTGGAAAATTTTTAGTTTCGTTTGTACCGAGTTAAAAATATAATTTGATAGAATAACAATTTTTACCATTTGTATATATGTGCTTAAAAAATAGTTGGACAATTTATGATCATTGATTTTACTTTGTATTGTGTAAATATTCAATTATCTATTAAATAAACACACTAAAATTGTTAGATGTCTTCGAAAGTCACCATATATAAAAATAATATTTTTATACTTTATATTTTTTAGAAGACTTTAATAATTTACTAAAGAATGCATACATCATAAGCTAAGATGCATAAAAAGACTGATGCATTAATTGAATATTTTGCTATTGAGTACATAATAATATTAAAAACCATTACTCGATAAACTTCAACACAAATGCATGAAATTTATTTGAAAGAAATACAAATTTATAGATGAAGGGAAAGATCCAAATCAACTTCTTGTTCTTTTATGTGATTTGTGCTCTTTGAGGTAGAACCATTCTTTCTTTCATCCTTGACGACAATTGCATTTATAGCTTTAAGTTTTGCATCTTTCGTAGAAAAAATTGCTTCCTTCTTCTGTAGTATCTCCCTTTCATGATGGCCAAGTGGACCAAAGTTGATATTGGATCTTTTAGGTGGATTCATCATTGAAATTTTTTCTTGGATTTCATCTCTAATATGTTTTTTTACCTTCTCAGAAATTTGGTCCATATTATAATTATAACTATTATCTGAGCCAACAAAATGAGATTGGGTATTATCAACACTAGGCTTAATTGAGATAGGAAACTTGTTGGTGTTAAAATTAGAAAAATCAAAGTTAGTCATGTGAGAATTGGGTAAAAATGGATTTCTATCAAAGATTGGATATAGGAAATTGTTATCATTATATTCATTTTTTTAAAAATTTCTTCTAAAAGGTTTGGAAAAGCAATCAATAAAAAATTGTGGATTGCTAGCACCAAATTGATGATTTATAGCAAAACTTGCACTCGGTGCATGACCTATATGATTATTAAAGAAATCTTATAAATTGGATGACCCATAGATTGAGAAAAAGGAATGGTCTCTTTAGTTTGAATTGAAGCAACCAAGGATGCATTGTTAGTTCTTGTAGAAGAATAATTTAAAGGCATGAATAATGAATTGTGGTCTTCTTGGCTATTGTCACTACAATAATTTCCTGCATTTAGCATGCTTAGTGATTAAATTAGAAGAGTTATCAAACTAAAAAAATGATTATTACTTTACCTTTTGTTACATAAGGATTGTTTGTCGTGCCTCCAAACTTAATGATATATGCTAAATTGTGGAAAGGAATCATTTGATTGATGTGTTGCTTAATCTCAACTTGATGTACCCTTTGATGACCTCCAAGATCTTGAGAGTTTTGAATACTATTTTATAATATGAATAATTATAGCCTTTCTCTTTATCCTTGCCTTTTTCTTTACTAGAAGTTGAAGAATGATTCATAATGGAAGTGAAAATCAATTCTTTCAACAAAGATCTAAGTGGGTTAAAATGGATTATCTTCAAGTGAGGAAGTATGCTTAAGCCTCAACCTATTTATATGTGCTTCAATCTAGTGTGAACGGTATCTAGCTAAACTGACAAAATTTAATAAAAGTGACCTGTGATAAGAAATTTAAATATAAAATTCTAAGATAGTACAAAAAAAAAAAACAACGTCATATTTAATAGTGGCATTAAAAAAAACATGACTTTTGATTATTTATATAATATAACTATTAATGCTTATATATGTAAGTATTTAATTTTATGTCAAGGAGGACAAGAGTCCAAACAAAACTAAAAACAAATCCTATGAGATATTGTTAACCCCATAACATCTTTAGGTAAAAAAATTACACTATCCTATAGGAGCTTATCTAAAATATGTAATCCAAACTCTTGTGCATGAGCTAAATTTGCTAAATAATTAGTATCACCATTTGCTTCTCTAAACATATTTAAATATTGATCATGTTTTATGTTTCTAATATTATGTTAATTCAAGTGATAAGTTAAAATCAATTTAATAATTAAAAGTTATCTCAAGTGTTACAAATTTAGACTTATGTTGTAATAAATAAGGTTGATGCTTGATACATTTAATGAAGATTAGACCTACACCAAAAGGCTTAGAGATCCTATAATAAAAAAAAACTTTTTATCTTTTTACTCTTAATAATTAAGACTTCTCTTGGTTTTTTTTTTTTAACAAATTGTGTGACTTTTTAGCATTAAATATTTCGCACTATGACAAATTTTTTTTTTTTAACACTTTTGAGATATGTTTAAATAAATTTTTCAATAAACACTTATGAGAGAACAAAAATAAAAGACAAGATAAATTAAACATTTCTTATATATTAAAATTAACTTATGTATCTCAACTTCAAGAAAAATTAGATGAGAGCTTATATAAAAATTAAGTTATATAGGTTGATTTTAATTTATTAAAAATATTTGAAATAATTTTATCTTTTTATTTCTCATTCTTGAATTATATATCCATAAGTTTATAAAAAAAAACATTACTTAAATTTATTCAACCCTAATTTATCTATTTGTTAATGAAAAATCTTTCCATATCATTAAATTGTACTTCATACATCTGAATCTTAACCACCGTATTAAAAAAATTGATTCACTTAATATAATTTAATATTTTTTTATCAATTTTAAAAATATTTTTCTTTAATTTATTTTTATATAATAATATACAACATTTATTCTTGACAATGATGACATCTGTTATATTATGAAAAAAAAGAATATCATTTAAAGTTACGTATAGATTTAAATATAAAAAATTAAAATTAACTGAAAAGGAGGGAGAGAGGGAGATATGCGATAGGATAGATGACAAATGGAAACAATGAAGTATAACAAAATGATCAAATGGTAGTAATGTAATAACCTAGTCTTAAGCTCTGTGCGCAAAAGACTCGATAATTTTTACTGACATGTTTTGGTTGTTAAGCGCTTGCGTGTCTACGTGTGACCTTTTATAACCATGATTAGGTACTTTGTTACTTAAATCTCTGCGTTTTAATATATATTTTCATTCACACACACATATAAAAAGTACTAGATGAATCAAATTATTTTACTTATAATATTATTATAGAAGCACTAAAAAATAGCTTAAATTGTTTTTATTTGAAATAGCAAAGTTGTTAGTATTAATATCAATGTTGAAGTTAGTTAATAATAATACTATAAACTTAATACTTTTTTTAGAAGATGCCTTGGAACTATCCTATTATATTGATGAAAGTCTTGCAGCTACGAAATTCTTTTGAGATTATTCAAAATTAAAGTATTTGCTTGAATATTAGTTACTTGAGTTTTGGGAAAATATATTTGAATTTCATTGACTGTTTTGAGATATGTTTACTATGATACTAATATCATAATTATCACCAATTTTGAGAAAGATTGTAAATATATAGATTTAATTTAAAAATCAGAAGAAAAATATACGTGATAAATGTAAGTTTTTCTAACTGCTGTGGATGTTTTCTAATGCATTTAGTAGGCGAGTTATGAAACTATAACTATATTTTCTTATATTATAAAAGATGGTGGAATTAGTTATTTAAATTGGAGAAGTAATAATCTTAAGTGATTAGATTGATTAAAACCTTTTGTTTTTAAGTTATTATTAATTATGTGATTAATACAAATAATAATAATAATAACAAAGTGTTAATAGTCATTGAATAATAGTTTTAATTAAAATAAAGTGCCTAATTAAATGAGTTTATCTATCTATTTAATGGGAAAGAAAAGTAAAGATATCTTAAATGGTAAATTATTAATTTATATAGATGTTTTTATAATAATAAAAATTAAGAAATTTAAATAATTTTTTTTTATTTAATTGAGTGGAAAAATTTTGAAGAATTTTTTTTATTTTATAAAATTATATAAATATTGTGATTAAGATAATTAAAACAAGTATCTTTAAAATAATAAAGGTAAAGAAGCATGATTTTTTTTTTGTAATTAAAAAAAATATAGAAGTTTTTATGCAATTGGGAAAAAAATTTGAAAGAAATTTTTTATCTATTTTTTAATTCATAAAATTTTTGAAATAAAATAATTAATATAATTATAACAAAAATATTTTTATTTATATACTTAATTTTATTATGATAAATACATATCTTTATAATAATTAAAATAAAAAAGTTAAAAAAAATCTTATGCAATTGAGAATAAAAATTTTAAATTTTATTTATTTATTTTTTAATTTATAAAACTATTTAAATATAATAACAAAGATAACTAGAACACATATTTATATAATAAAAGTAAAGAAGTCTGAATTAAAAAAAAATTATAATTGCGTGACAATTTTTTTTTATCTATTTTTAATTTATAATTTTTTTAAAATTTTGTTATTAATATATTTTAATAAATTTATATTTTGATTTGAATAACTAAATTTATTATGATTAACACATATCTTTATTTTTATAATAATAAAAATAAAAAAATGTAAAAAAAGTTTTTAGTAAAACTTTTATCTTTCTTAATTCATAAAGTTATATAAATATAATAATTAAATAATTAAAAAAACATTTATAATAATAAAAAATGATAATGTATTTTTGATAAGGATGAGGAAGTAATGGTAACCCACCGGTAGGGGGCTTATCTGAAAATGAAAAAGAAGTTGTTGGGTGAAAGAAAGAGTTGTTTTGTTACTTTTGGAATGAAAGAAATAAAATTAAAAAAATAGCAGATTACAACTCTTTTATAATTATGATTTGGTGCTGTCAAAACTGAAATCCACCATTCAGCCAAATCAAAACCTAATAATTCCTTTTTTCCTTTCAGCAACCCCACACAATCCACTTATATCACCCCCTACCTCACAATTTTATTATCCTTCTTTTTTTGTACATATTTTTTAAAAAAATATAACAAATATGTTTTTTTATTTCAACAATTAAGTTTATTATCATCAACATATATTTTTATAATAATTGAAGTAAAAAATCTAACTTAAAAAATGTTATCTAATTTAGAAAAAAATTTAGATTTTTTTTTATCTATTATTTGAAAACTATTTAATTCTAATATTTAAAATGATTAAAATAAATATTTTTATTTTTATTATAATAAAAATAAAAAATCTTAACAGAAATAATTTGAAG
>JAMLFT010011885.1:0-10777 GCA_026544285.1 Pachyrhizus erosus | reverse complement strand
TTTTTTATGATAATTTTTAAAAAATTTGATATTAAAAATTGAGTATGTGTATATTAACCGTATGTATACAACTTAATAATTTTTAATATATAGTAATTAAACAATTATATTATAATTTTAAGATGATGAATATCTCACGAATGTGTTGATGATTTTGCTAAGCAGGCTCTAAACAAAAAGAGAACATATATTTGAATATGACCGAATTTTGACTTTTGAAAACTGCTTTACGTGAAAAAGTTTTGGCGTGAGTACCTCAAACAGCTAACATTTCTAACTCTAAGTGTGTTTGGAAACACGTTTTCGACTTGGAAAACCACGTTCAAATGGTTAAAAGCGTGAAAGAAAAACGTACAGTATCAAAACGTCAAAATTCATATATAAAATGCATAGTCAAAGACGTAATAAAGTATGGATCGATTTATTTAAATTTAAAAAATGTTTTTGAAAAAAAACATTTTTAAAATAAACGTGTTTTTTAAAAAACAGATAAAAAATTACTTATTTTTTTAAAAAAAGTTTAAACAAACACAAAAAAAATTAACAAATTATTTATTTTATTAAAATAAACATTTCTCTTATAATAAAAACAGACAAATAAACAAACGGTCGCTATACCTAGTTCTTCAAGAAAGTCGATGATGATCCATCTGCTCTTAAATGCCTAAGCACTTATGAGTTATCCTGCCACCTAAATATTCAAACTCTAAACCCAATTCTTCAAGAAATTCAGTGGTGGCCCATCTGCTCTTAAATGAATATCTAAGCCACCTAAATACTTATTTTAAGTACATAGAAAAATCCATATATAATAGTATTTAAATATAAACTTTAACAATACATAATAATGCATGTCCGTCATAACAAGATCACCTAAACACCTCAGGCTTAGTTTTTATAATTTTTATGAAAAAATAAAAAATAATATCGAATTAAACATTATTTATTGACATATTTCGAATTAACTTATTGCTAAATAATTTTTCAGTCGAATTTTGACCAATTCTTTAGTTTAGTTTTTGACCAATTCTTCTACAGCTGCTGGTTTTGACTTATTTCAGCGTGTACAACAGGTCGATGTATCCAATCTCTGATTAAACCCACTAGTTTGATCCAGTCCAATTAAAAGATAAGGTAGATTAAAACTTGTACTTAACGAAAAAATATAAGCCGTACATATATAATCCTAACTAATTTTAATCTAATACATATTTAAATTTTTAAAATTTTTAAAATAATTAATAATATTTAATTATATATAAATTAACGAAAACTATAAATTAAATAATAATAATTTAAAACTACCTAATAATTTTTGATACGTCATGCAGCATCGATCAATTGATGATTTATTACGGCATATAATTCAACTTCCATACTGGGCGAGTTCATACTATAGCGTTGACTTGTGATAATTTCGATGAAACTAACCCTAGATAGTGACCAATTAATCCTCGGTCTTGGATTTTGGCTGCCGAAAGTGTTGATTTATATATTTTTTTTTTGGGTTTGATTTGGTTATTGACTTCGACATATTAATCATATATTGTGGAGTCAATAGTCTATAAATATAAAATCTCTTCTCCTCGTTTCCTAGTATCTTCGTCTCCACTAGAAGTGTGTGTGTGTGTGTTTCATTTATTATACAGTGTGGTACGCTTTGTAATGCTAGTGAGTTCAGTTTCCATGGATTCAGTGCATCTTATATCTTCTCCTAATGCCTGTGTAGTCACAAATGGTACGTATATGTCCTAATTTTCTCCATTTTTCACAACGAAATTATCAGCTCATTAATATGAGGAAGCATTGGTAATTGTAGATGGAAATCTCTGGCCACGTAAACATTCCAATAATAATATTTTTTATGCAAGTATGTATTACATATGCTCCTATTTCTTCAACTCTTGTTATTATTTATTGTTCACCACATCAAATATGTTTTCAAATTTTTTTAAATAAATTATACTCGCACTTTTTAATATTTTATAAAATTATATAATCATATTAGTATAATATATAAAAAAAGTGTCACTATATAAACATTATGATCATTAGAAGTATGCATCGAAAAATTAAAAAAATTTGTCTCACCGCACTATATTTATGAGAATTAAAAAACACCCATTGTTTGAATAGTTCATGTTACCCGATGATAGATCCATTTTGATTGTTGAGTGTATTCCATTTCCATGTGCTACCAAATTTATTCATATACATGTTTTATGCAATGAAAACCAGAACACCATTTCTCGTATGCACTGTCAAAACTATGATCAGTAAGCATCACAATGAATTAAGAAATTAAAACGAAGGTAACAATAGATCTGTCAATGCTTAAGACTTTGAATAACCAAAAGGTGATTTATCCGCTGTTCATAATTGTACCTTCATTAGAGAAATACCCAAAGCCATGCAATGTCAACTTATATATATTTCACTACCTTACCTTTTTTTATCTTCTTCATTTTTAATTTTAATTCAATTATGATGTAGTAGAATGGTAAAATTTGATTGGATATTTTGGTAAAACTTGTTTAGAGACTGTATAATAATTAAAATCTTTAAATAAATAAATTAAAATAAAAAATAACGTATTGGAATATGTAAATATATTATTTCATATATTTTAAAAAATATTAGTTAAAATATATTAAGTCAATTTTTTTTTTGTTTTCTCCGCTTTCCAAATCTGCTTAATTATCTGTTAATTTATGATATGGTTGATTGGGACATCTGTTAACTCAATTTTTTAATCATTTTTAAAGTAATAAATTTTTTATTTAAATAATATTTTAGTCTTTAAAAAATATAAATCTATTTTATTTTAGTCATTTAAAATTTTTTATTTTAATTTTAATCATTTAAAAAATATTGTCAAACTATATTTTTAAATTATTTATTAATTAGTTTAACATTATTAACTGTTTTGAATAAATAATTTTTTTTAAAAAAATTATTAAATTTTTTTTACAAAAAATTCGTTTACCAGATTCTTTAAAAATATGATAAATTTTTAAAATTTTTAAAAATCTTAATAAGAATTCATTTCAAAACTATAGTCATATTTCTAAAAATATCTAACCGAAGTTATTTTCAAGTTAAAGTCAACAATCGTATTTTCACGCTGTGTGACTGTAGTTTTTCCAGCACTCTAGGATACACATGAGCAATGACCCACCATAGCTGTCATGCTGAAAATAACTTCAATAAAAATTCCATTTATTTTAAAACTGAATTTTCTTTTAATTCTCCACATTTCACAAAATCGAAAAGAATGTAATAAACAAAAGTAGCAAAAATCAAAACCAATTTCTTGTCCTTGTTAAATGGTAAAAAAATCAAACCATATAATTTATAACAGATATCGTACACTACTAATACCTTTCCTAATTCCTAAGTGTAAATGACTTCTAAATTTATTTATTTATATTAATTTTTCCAAATTAAATTATTTTTTTTTACTATTTTCTCTAAGAAAGTAAATTTTGGTAGTGACTTCTCTAGTTTTAATTTTCAAATTGATTATTCTTTTTCAATTTGTTGTTTTTATCGTGATCCATGTTGCAATAATTTTAAAGCAAATTTTTTTTATTGTACAAGGTCACTTACACTATATTGAATATTTGGTGCTCTAGGAAAACAGTTGGCCACTTATGCATTAAAGGTTTCACAACACATAAGGAAAACTCAAATAGACTACAAATTTTTGAGATTCCAGCAACCAAAGTTGAATCATCATAACAAATGCATCGGAGGAGGGTCAACATATCAAGAATGCAATGAAAAATATGTTGTGAAAGGGACCACTACACCATATTTTGACCATGAACTTGATGATGCCTCTTATCCCAAAAATATTTCAAACTATGCCAAACAATTCTTGGATGCTTTAATCTTATTTAGCAGTCCATATGCAATGACTACTCAAGTACGTTCAAAGTTTTCTAGTATTATTCTCATAAGTACTCCTTAAATGTTATAGTTAATACTTAATTTAGTTTATTTGTATGAATAAAATTGTTTTTGGTTGATAGTAATATCTTGAATGTTTTAAATGGGTCAATTTTATTTTTCTTTTGGCAGGTATTAAGTTTGATTTCTGCATCTCTCCTTGCAGTGCAAAAATTATCAGATGTATCTCCATTATTATTTATTGGTTTGTTACAAGTGAGACCCCAGATATGTAGTTTTTCCTTTAAATAGTCAATTGTAACCTACCTTTTAACTTCATTAATATTTTTTGTGATTCTAAAATGTTTCAGGTAGTGGTACCTAGCTTGGTTATGGGTATTTACATTGCTGGCTTGAATCAATTATGTGACCTTGAAATAGACAAGGTATAAAACTTACTATTAGAAATAAATAATATAGCAAAACAATAACTTACTTTTTATATGACTTTTGGGCTATTGTATTTTTTTAGAAAAAGAAAATATGACTGTGGCAAAATTATTATATAGTTTATTTGAAGTTAGATATAAGAAAACATATAAAGACTATGTCTATATAAAAGTATTTGCTCACAAACAACAATTTGAGTAGTTTATATGATTTTGACCATCAAACTCCTTTTTATACTTTAGTTTATTAAGCCTCACTAGTTATTACAACCTTCGATAAGGTTTAGAAAACATTAAACCTTTTATATTGTACAAACTTTTTGGAGCAAGTACCATATAGTTTGTCTTGTTACTAATTTGTGTCACGTGTCTTATTGCAGATAAACAAACCATATCTTCCATTGGCATCTGGGAAAATATCTTCAACAGTTGGTGCCATTATTGTTGCATCATCTTTAGCTTTGGTGCCATACACATTCATCCTTTTTTACAACGATATTTTTCAAGATGAGCTTTGTTGACGATTCAGTATAAGGCTTATTGTTTTATTTTCTTTTACAGAGTTTTTGGCTGGGTTGGATTATAGGTTCTTGGCCATTGATTTGGGCTCTTCTATTATCTTGTTTGCTATGGACTGGTTATTCAATCAACGTGAGTTTTTTTTAATAGCTCCTAAACTTCCTTTTTTCCTTACATTATTTAAGACATAAGTATGTAAAGTTTATAATGTTTGCTTCTCCCATTGGTTTTTCTTGCATATTGCAAACTGTTTTTGGCCACTCCAATTCTTTGTCTTCAAAGCTTCATCCTTGCTTTCTTAATTCTAAGACTTTTTCCCTTTTCTTAGACCCAAACTAATAAATCTAAATTTCTGAACTTCAAAGTCATTATTTAGGATTTACAAATGTTAACTAACATGAAAGTCTTTAAGATCTTCAATTCTTCCAAGGTACTTTGACTTTAAGTTAAATTCAATCTCATTTACTCCTTTGGTTTGTCTTCAACAAAATCTTTATTGGTATTCACACCTCTACACACACAAGAAATATAATCCTCCCATTATCTTAATGTTATTTTATATAAAAATGATAAGCATTAGAGTTTTGAATTAAACACATTAAATGGAATTAGAATTAAAAAGAAATTAAATATGTATTGTAAAAGTTTTTTTTTGGAAAGTCAGGTGATTAAACAAGACGATTATAATAGTGTGTGTCTAGAGTTAAGAATGGTGACTCATATTAAATGCATTGGATAAATTTTTATTTTTAATTCTTTACAATGTTGTTTAGTGTTTAAAAGTTATGTAATCATTTTTTAGATTGACTCAAGTTAAATGAAATTTAGATTAAATTAAGATAAATGATATTAGTTTTATTAAATAAGATTAATCTTTTAGCAATAACAATGAATTTATATACTAAATTCTTAAGAAATTAATAAAATATTTGACATTACTTTTGTTTAGATAACAAAAATTAATTGCACATTTACTGGCTATTGAATACTTGTCAAATTATTACAATATGTACTATCTGATATTGATTTTACTCACAAATAAAGGTAATTAAAATGTATCAATATAATTTCTTTGTATTTAAAATTCTTTGGAAGCTTAAGTTTTTTGGGATAGTTAGTTCATATCCATTTTAAACGTATACTATTTGTTTCTTATAAGCCTAAACAATTTATTTTGTTTGGATAAAAAAGGTACTTTGGTCATTAAATCACTAATTAGAAGTTTTCTCTTATGATTTAACATTTTTGCAATACCTTGTAAAAGAGTGGAAATTGAAATATTTTATTTTGGGTTAAAAAATATTTTCTTATAAAATACTCATTATTTTCAAAATTCATTTATTTGATATCCAAACAAAATAATTTTATGCTAAATCATTTAAATTTCTCTTAAACAAATGAATTTACTCATTAAAGTTTACTGTTCAAATACAAATTGAGTTATTAGATGAAGATACATGAATATTTTTTAACAACCACACTAATAAAGAAAGTCTCAATTTAAAGAATTGTTTAATGCTGATGACAATATCTTGAAGCTTTTCAGGCGCCTTTGTTGAGATGGAAGGGAAATCCAATACTCGCGGCAATTGTCATTTCTCTTACTTGGGCATTTGTATTTCCAATTTTATCTTTCCTTCACATTCAGGTTTTGTTCTATAGTTAATTATGCTTTTTATAGACTTATAGTTTTGGAGAAGCATGCATTATTTTTATGCATGTAGTGATAAAGAACAATTTCTTATCCAAGTTTTTAGGATTGGTTTCATTGGATTCACTATAAACTATTTTAATTCACCAATCAAAACTGAATAGTGAGATGTCAGTGACAAAGTTGAAAAAAAACATACATGTGTACAAACAATAACGAGCTTCACTTCCATTGTCTTGGATTGATATGTAAGTTTATACTAAAATCTAGCTATGCTAACTATATATCTCACCTGAGTAAAAGAGATCATATATCAAACTAATTGTTAAGAAATTACAAATAGTTACATGTAAGTCACAAGTTATGAAGTGAGACCACCCTCTAAATGTATCAATATATTTTTCTAGTAGTCCTAAGAAAGTTATATTCTCTAATATCCTTTTCATGTTATTAATTAAAGAAAGATGAAAGGAAGTCACTTTTTTATTGCTAATTCATGTAACAATGTCCAGACTTTTGTCTTCAAGAGGCCAATTATCTTTCCAAGATCATTGATTTCTGTTGCTGCATTCGGGAGTTTCTACTTTATTGGTTTAGCCATGTGCAAGGTAAAGGCCACTAATTTCTTAGAACATGCCTTTATTTCCATCAACAAACATTTTGTCCAATTTGTGTACCTAATGTAAAACCCTTTATTGAATTTATATAGGATATACCAGATGTCGAAGGAGATACAGCATTTGGCATCTATTCTTTTGCAGCACGTTTGGGTAAAGAACGGGTACGTTCTTTAAATGCAACATCTCAATAGAATTAGTTGTAGCAACCTATATCCCTTAGTTGTTCCTAAATAATCTTTGTCAGGTATTCTGGATTTGTCTTGCCCTTTTTGAAATGGCTTTTGGAGTCGTCTTTCTGACAGGAGTATCATCTCCCTTCCTTTGGATAAGAATTGTCACGGTAATATGCTTATTACATGCATAAGTCGTAATTATAGATTTGTTATATACTTTTTCTACTTAAGATATGGTTTGTTTTGCACCTAAAAGTAGGGGTGTGATTTTGATTAACAAGTGTTCAAGTTTATAACATATGTCTTATAATATCTTGGTTGTATCTCAAATATTTTAGAGAGAATTAGACTATCTCTTATAATTGATTTTTTTATATTCATAAAATTATCTTTTTATTTAATTAGGATTGAGAATCTATTATTTATATAATAAAAGTTAAATTTCTTTTGTGACAAATATTTAATATGAATATTAATTTATTTTTATTTGGCTTTATTATATTTTTAGCTCTTAAGATTTTAAAAAATTTTGTTTTTAGTCTTTAAATTTTTTTTTATTAGTCAATGTCACTTAATTGTTTTTAAATCTTTTAACTTTTTCTTAGTATTATTTTTAACCTCTCATCAAGAACTAAAAGTAAGAACAAAATAAAAAAATTAGAGATTAAAATAATAATAAAAAGTTTAAAGACTAAAAATATAAAAATTTAAAGACTAAAAAAATATTCAATCTTTATTATCATTACTAGTATTTTGTTACTTTTTTACTAGAAAAATCTTAAGACTAGTGAGTTTGATAGGAATAATAATTATCTACTAAGTGAGTCTAAATTATTGATTAGAAAATGGAAGAAAATATAAAAGAAATGCAAAAACAAATGCTACAAGCTATGCTACCAGGCTATAAGTTGAAAAACTAAAAAAGAATACACAACTCTTTTCTCCGTTTAAACATTTATGCATATGTAGAGTTTATTTGAATGTAGCACACCCATTCTTTGTATAATATTTTCTACTTTTAATATGGTAGCTATCTACACAAATAAAGAAATATTTCCTTTTATTGCATAGATAATTCTAATGTTATAGTGTGAATAATAATGTTAGGGATAAAACATTGATATCTTAAAAAGGCATTCTTTTAGGATAAAGTGTAGGTCTATCGTTTTAGATATTGAAATAAGTGATTACAAACTTGCTTAAAGTTTCTATTAATGCTTGAAATTTATTTGTTGACAATGTATTAGGGTTTGGGACATGTTGTTCTTGCTTCAGTTCTCTGGTACCGAGCCAAATCTACAAATTTGAAAAGCAAAGATTCCATAGCATCCTTCTATATGTTTATATGGAAGGTAATCGTCTTAATATTATCTACCATTTAATAAGATCAGTATCAAGATTATTACTTAAAAGAATTACCTATTAAATTATTTTTCCTATTTTGAGAAATAAGATTGTTTGATTTATATGACTTCTAATTTTCATCTAAAATACAAAAGAAGAGGAGAAAATGAACTAAATTAAAGTTATTGTATGCTTAAATATATTTTTGGTCTTTCATAAATTTTTAAATTTTATTTTTAGTTTTTATTAACATTTTTGTTGGTCTCTAAATAAACTTTATTTTATATTTGATTCCTATTGTTACATTGACTCTATTGAGACATCATTACTTGATGGAAAACATATTGACAATTGTAATAAAAAAAATTAAGAAATTTAGAAACAATTTAACAAAACTAACATAATGACAGACATGAAATTTAAAATAAAACCTTTTTAGGGACCAAATAAAAAATTTGTAAATTTTTTAAAAAACAAAGACAGAAAAAATTATTAGGTATCAAATGAAAATTTTGTAAATTTTTTGAAAATAAAAAATATATTTAAGTCTATTTTTATGAACATAAATTTTTATGACTAAGTTGATGGACTTAATCATATGTAAATCTAATTTCATCTTTTAGTAAAAAATTCAACACTATTTGAAACACAAAACATACCCAGATGTGAATTGTTGCTTATTTATCTATATATTTATTGTCAATTTATTTGCACTATCTTATTTATCTTTTTACATACAAATTGGAAGGTGATCTTTTATGGATTTCTTGCTTCTTTTTGCAGTTGCTGTCTGTAGAGTACCTTCTCATGCCATTACTTAGATAAGGAGGTTGCGACAAAGTTGACTTGAGAATTACTTTTGTTTAAATGGTGTTGCCTTTATCATAGGCTAGCTTTGAATGTATACATTGGTTTTAAGTCTTAAATTGTATTTGTGTATGAAGAATCTCGGGATAAATAGTTGATAGCATAAACCTAGAGCTATGATTTGAAAAAAAGTGTGAAATTATAACCATTGCTTGGGAGATTTACAATTGAGATTGTAATGTAAGTGCTTATGTGTACGGCAACTTAAACTTAATAAAATTTCAATTAATTTTCATGTCTATTGTTGTATGATTCTTCCTTTTTATCTTTAAATTAAAGCATCCTTCCTTTTCCCAATAGTCATTTAAAAGAGAATGCTTAAATATCTTTTTCTTTTCTCCAACAAATATAGCTTTTTTTTTTTGTTCCTTTTAATCTCCACAATTTTTTTTTTTTTTCCAGTTTGGCATCCTTACAATTTCCAAATGTTTCCATTTTGGTCATCTCCATTAGTATTTGTTAGAGAAATGCTAACATGGCTGACAATGTTCCATATGATGATTGTCGTGCAAAAATTACTATTGACATGTGTTATATGATGACTTCTAACACAGTTAAGTTATCAAGTTTAACATTATATTGTTTTTTAATAGCCATTACCTCATTTTTGGGTTAAGGTTATTTGAATTACATTTTTTATGTAATTGAGAGAAAGTTTTTTAGAGAAATTTTTTTATCTATTTTATTAATTTTAAAAACTATTTAAATATAATAGTTAAGATAATTAGAATAAATATATTTATTATTATAATAAAAATAAAAAAGTCCTAGTGAAATTTTTTTATTCAATTCAGTAAAAAAATTGAATAAATTTTTTATCTATTTTTTTATTTCATAAAACTATATAAATATTGTAATTAAGATATTTAGAATAATTCTGTTTATAATAATTTAGTAAATAAATTTTTATGCAATTAAGTGAAAAAATTTTATAATTTTTTTTATCTATTTTTAATTAATAAAATTATCTAAATATAGTAATTAAATAATTAAAATTATTGTTTATAATAATTAAAATAAAAAAGTCTAAGCGGAATTCTTTTTATGTAATTGAGCAAAAAAAATTAAGAGAAATTTTTATCTATTTTTTAATCTTAAAACATTTTAAATATAGTAAATAAGATAATTATAACAAATATATAATTTGATTTGAATAATTAAATTCATTATGATCAACACATATATTTATAATAATAAAAGTAAAGAAGTTTAAGTGAAATTTTTTTATGTAATTGAGAGAAAAAAATTTTGAAATTTTTTTTA
>JAMLFT010011884.1:0-10777 GCA_026544285.1 Pachyrhizus erosus | reverse complement strand
ACCTAAATAAATATAAATACTTCTTAAAATTTCATAAAAATCCTTATATTTTAAATTTTATACTTATGTTTATATTCATGTTTATTAATTAATTATCTCAAATAAACATCTTCTTAAATTCTTGTAATTTAAACTATTATTGACTTCTAATTATTTAATTAATAATTATTTATTTCATAATAATTCTCTACACTTAATTATTTATTTGTTTAAAAATATTTTAATATTTTAATGCACTCTCAATATTAATAATCAACACAAACAAATATAAATATTATTAAGAGAATAATTCTTCCTACTAAAATTTTTTAATATCTAATTTTGTTACTTATTATTTTTTTTAATTTTTAATATCTCATTTATTTTATTTTATTTAAATTTTTATTTTATCAGTATGTTACAATTGACATAAAAAAAACACAAATGAACTCCCTTTATCTTTGTTAGACTCCAAATTTAAGAATAAAGAATAGAAATAAGAATCCTTTTGAGTCAATATAATAACTTTTTTTCTATAAACCAGCAACAACCAAAAAGAACACAATATTTTTTAAAGTAAGAATTCAAATTCAATTTTCATATAAGTTAAAGATCTAAATTTAAATAAAATCATAAAGTGAAGAAGAAAAAAAAGAAAAAAAAAACTCATTAACTATGGCTTTTTAAAGGAAGAATCCATAATTCAAATTATTAAAAGAGAAGAGAAATTTGAAGGAGTGGCTTGAAGATGAAGAGAGAGCTATTTCAAAAATTTTCTGTTTGAATAAAATTTTAGATTTTGTCTAATTATCCTTCTAATACACATTCTCTTAAATTTAAGCCCTAAAATAAGATAGTCTACTACATAATAAAAAAAAATACTTATTTAACTTATATTGTTTGCTAATAGTACAAAATAAATTTATTTCTTTTATTATTTAATTAAAATTACTTAATTACACATTAAAAAAATTAACGATATTACAATTACACAAATAACATTTTCCCCAGTAAAAAACATTTAAATACCCAAGAATTATTAAATTTGTTTTGTTACAGATAAAATTGGCCACGTGTGACACTTGAATATTCATCGTCATCCGAGAAGAAGAAAGAGACGCCCCAATATCCATTGCTGTCACTCTCACTCAACACATCCTCTCCTGCCAACACCTTCTCCTACACCCAAAGGAAAATCTTCCATCATCATTTCCCTTCATCCACTTTCTTTTCAATGGCCACTCTCTTTAACTTCCACACCACCCTTAGCCCCTCTTGTTATCTTCCCTCATCACCCTCACCCTCCTCATCTTATCTTTTAGCTCCGCCCCACTTCTCCAAGACACTCTCCACAACTTTCTTGGGTCACACCCAATCCCTCAAATATGCCGCCACTTCCACAAGCATCCGTGGCCGTTCACTCTCCGCTAGCATGTCGTGGGACGGTCCTCTCTCTTCCGTCAAATTGATCATTCAGGGTAAAAATCTCGAGGTATGCTTGGGTTTTTGTTTTACCCACATATGCTACCCCAATTTACTTTCTCTTAAAATCAACAATTTCGGAGCCCCCTTTTCAAGCTTTCTTGAACTTGGCCTAATCTGCTATTTTTCTTGGTGTTTAGCTCACTGATGCAGTGAAGCAGCACGTGGAAGACAAGGTAGGGAAAGCGGTTCAGAAGCACAGTCACCTAGTGAGAGAGGTTGATGTGAGGCTTTCTATTCGAGGAGGAGGTGAATTTGGGCGAGGACCCAGAACACGTAGATGTGAGGTGAGCCTATTTTCATTTTCAAGTTCCAATTTTGGTAACCTGGGACGGGATTAATTGCAGCATTACACACTCATACCAACTGGGTTCAATTATTTGATTCCGGTTTGTATTAGGTGACTTTGTTCACAAAGAGGCACGGAGTGGTGCGGGCTGAGGAAGATGCTGAAAGCACCTATGGAAGTATAGATTTGGTGTCATCAATCATTCAGAGAAAGTTGAGAAAAATAAAGGAAAAGGAGTCAGATCACGGTCGCCACATGAAGGGGTTCAATAGGTTGAAGGTTAGGGAGCCGGTGGAGCAATTACCTGTGGAAGAGGATGAAATATTATCCCCACAGGAGGAGGAAGAATCAATTGACGAGGTTGGTAGTTGGTACTTAACAGTTATTGGTTTTCTCGTCTGGTTTCATTGTATCTCTGCTTTATTCCAGTTTCATGTCATGCCTAATTCCTTGATTTGCTTTATTATGCTTACTTTGATTTCTGATTTTGCACATTTTGAATTGGGCTCATACATGTCTAGTTGTCAACACTTATATGCATTGGTTCCAGAAAAGAAGTTTGAGATATTCTCCTGAACTCCTCTTTCCTCCCCAAAAAAATACTTAATGGTAGATTGTGAAATTCTAGAAATAGAAGTGGAAGTTGTTCTACTTACATCGAATAGAAAAATTGGAAGTGTCTGGTTTGGAAGCGTAGTTTTGATGTGTGTTTTGCTGTGAGTAATTCAAACCTTGCATGCATATTGAAAAACTCCTATGATATCTGTTGTTGGTAGATACATTATTGCCTATCATGAGACAGTGCTTTTATTTCTCTTTCCTTACAATGTTCCTACCCAAAATGTGAGCTGACTTAACAGGTTGTTCGCACAAAGTACTTTGACATGCCGCCATTGACTGTGGCTGAAGCAATTGAGCAGCTTGAAAATGTTGATCATGACTTTTATGGTTTTCGAAACGAAGAAACTGGTGAGCAATTAGTGTATATCTATCTATTGTTTGGTTTTGTCTCTCCTACCACCACCACCTCAAACTATGAGTAATTTATCTTTTGATATCCTGTAATTGAAATGCTTTTCTTCTGCTTCAGGGGAGATTAATATTGTGTACAAAAGAAAAGAAGGAGGATATGGACTCATTATACCTAAAGGTGATGGTGAAGCGGAGAAATTGGAGCCTGTAGTGCTTGAACCAGCTATAGAATCCTCCCTGAAAGAATGATAGGCTCCCACAAGAAACTTTTTTTATAAGAACATAAGAGCTTGTACATGATTAGCGGATACTAATGGCAGTTTCATGGAGCCAGAAGTGCATAGGCAATTTCAATGGAGGCTCTGACATTTTAAAGTGCAAACCAAATTTTAAAGTATGATGTACGCTTGGATAACTGGCAACTGTAAAATGGAAGAGATGCACCATTTTGCACGTGCTGCATTTGGATAAAATGTCCAGAATACGGCTTTTATCTAACAATTCCAAACACTATTTTCATCACTGGTTTTGTTCTGCCTCTTGTCTATTGCTTATCCAGATTACACCATGAAAAGTTAATCATTTTTCACTTGTCCTTTATTTAATTGGTTGTCTAGCAAATTTTATTTCATATTGTGTAGAGTTTATTAGGTAAATGTTTGCCGGCTAGAGAAATGCAAGTGATAGGGCCATAACCAGACACGAGTTTTCCAGTTAAGGGTATGTGATAAAATAAAACGGCCAGAATTTTCTTTAGTGTCTCTGGTTATGCTGCTATACTTTTGGTCTTCAATTTGGAGTTGAAAATCAGTATATGTGGTTGTAATGCTATAATTATGCCAGAGTGGAGGATCTATGGCACTTTTATAATTCAAGTGCACTGTTCCAATATTTGTGACTATTCTAGTTATGTTTGTTGAGTTTTCAAGGGATAGAATGGTTATGAAAGTAAGAGGTTAATGAGTAGCATAGTCTTGTTCATTGGGGCAGAGCGTCTGCATGGCGAGATGGAATACTGTTGCCCATAGTACAGTTGGATATGATCACGGTATTCATGTCATACACGAGCAGTGCTGGCAAATTTGGATTCACGAAGGATAGGTGCCACTATTTCACACTCGAGAACATGCTGAGAGTGACAGAGCTCAGTTTTCCAACAAGCTCTTATCAGGTTTCCTTATCCAAAAAAAGATGGTCAATGAGCTCAGGCATGGGTAATTCAACTCTATTATCAAAACTGAGTGACAGCCTTTCACCAATAACACTAGTTAAATCACGAAAAAAAAAAAACAACAGAAGAATAGAAAACATCTTTTAGTTGCTTCCATTTTTAGTTTTCAAAACATTTGTTTTTGCAGGAGAAATTCATTATTGAATAGAATAAAATTGCTTTTGAAAAAAAAAAAAAAAAAAGAGAGAGAATTAAACTAACTCCATATGTGCAAAACTCTTATCTGAGACTATATTACTTTATTTGGTGAATAAGCTTTGATGAAAGCCTGAAAATTGCAAAAATGCCATAATACATAGATGGCATACGCTAGAAACAAGTTAAGTAATTCAAGATTATCATGATCTAAATTAATTTTCATGTAACATGTAATAAAGTATATTAATTTTTTTTATAACTTAAAAATATGTCACATAAAAATTAATCAAAATATAATAATCTAAAATTACTTAATAATTTCTTATTAGAAACACACCCATTAACATATATTTTTAAACATTTTTTTCTTTAGTTGAAATTTATTAAAAATTATAATTTCATCATTTCACATCTTATTTCATTTCATAATTTTAACATTTTCAATTAATTTTAATAAATTATACAGAGTAGTAGTAAAAAAGTGTGTTGTTAGGACTCTCAAAGACAAAGATTGCGCTACTGATTTCATTCATGCACCCACCCCTAGGTTGCTAGTGAATGGCATGAATAAATGAGCACCACTCATGAATAATATGATGCATGTTTATGGAGGGATTTAGCAATTCCTGTATCTCGGGGTAAATCACCTTGATAAACCCTCTATATGCTGCTGTGTAAAGCAACATTACCGTCAGTTATAGTTCATATAGTTTCTTGAGAATCTAACTTACAAATCAATTGATCAAACACTGAACTCCTACCTCCGATCCAACCAGGAGTCCCCGCTCAAATGCTCAATAATTCTTAAGTTCAGTAACAACATTTACATGAACTCCTGCATAGCCATAAAAACCCAAGTCAACCCACTTTTCATTACAATCTCTCCTTGACCCTGCTCGTACAGAAGACCAACGGTGAGGGATGAGAAAAGTGACCAAGCTCGGGTTCGATAACCGAGCAACAAACCACTACCATATCATGAATATAAATCACAGCCGTATCAGATGTGAAATGTATATGTTACTACTTGAGGATTTCGCCTGTTGTCGATGTACCAACAAGCACCTACCCATACCAAATGCATTTTCGAAACGTCATTCTGGTGCACCTCGTCCTAGTTGCCAAAGGTAGGATCCAATTTTAATGAAAGATATTCCTTTTACCATATACTTTTTCTTTTCGGGTACCTGATCCAGACCAATGGCGCCTGATCATCCACCCTAATGTTATGTGCAGGAAAAACCAGTAATTCCTTAATACCATGACTATCTATTCTGTCAAGTATTTTATCTTTTGTCTAGAAAAGTAGGATGATTATACTGCATTATTAGCAGAAAGATACAAAAATGGATTTCCTTGTAGAGGATATTTGAAATATTTCGTTCCCTTTTATCTTCTCCAGCGAGACAGAACCAACGATATACTAAAACTTTTAGGTTAGTAGGAGCGTTCATATTGCTTAGTTACTTTTCATGGCGTGAAGCGATTACATACAAGATTCCACTGATGGCATTTTCTCTAAGAGAAGTTATCTTAGATTAAAAAAAATGCTGCATATAACAAAAATAGGTCTAAAAGATTGCAATAAAAAAAAACTGAATGACATGAAAATGGGAGAAAATTGGCGGTACCTACTTGATAAATTTTTAAAATTGTAAGAGTTGCTTAAATTATAAAATCTAAAGAAAAATGGTATATTATAAATTTATAGTGAGATCTGTTAAGCAACTTTAGCGAATATCTTGGTTAAAGATATTCAAATATCTATTAGAAGAGGAGAAACAAGTTAGCCACAATTATATACATTTTACACACCAGAATAAAAGTTGAGAAATTGTATTTATACATTTGTACAACAAAGAAAGAGAAACGCACAAGAGAATGATTGTTATAGACTATAGAGATAAAGTGAAAAATTAGAGTTATAGAATGTTGCATGAATAACATAACTCACAAAAATCTGATTACAATGACATTCTCTCAGAAATTTGTAATCCTAGGTGTCTTTCATAAACAAATATCACTCTACAAAGCAACGAATTTGAATTACTCGTTTAATTGGAAAACGTCCATGGATTTCAGTTACCTGTACAGGAAACAGCATTGCATCGCCTTGATAAAACAAGACTAATATCTTTGCTGCTTCAAGTAAATCGATTAATAGTTTGTATATACCCAAAACAAGCAGCAAATATCCAAAGCAGTTGCCAGTGAAAAATAAGTTTGCAACAGAAATATGTTACTTTTGAAACAATATTGCCTCAATGGCCATAATTATCTGTATTTATATTGGATTATAGCGGGTCTCACTTCAATAGTTTTCCCCCCTTTTCAATGCCAAAGTAAAATGGTGATTCTAAATGCTAAGGAAGTAGAGTGACTCTTCACACCAATGTTTCTTGGGAAAGGCTTTGAGACACAAGCAATGAAACAAGGGGCATCAAAACTGATACTGTAAAAAAGAAAATCAATTGACTTATTCACCTTTATTTAACCCAAGCTCGGCTATGGCATGGGCCTTTTTCCGTTTGCCAGAAAATGTCTCCTCAGAAACGGTTAAAAGCTTATTGATAGACATTTCCCGGCCTTTAAGACTCTTCTTCACTTCATACCTATGCTTAATCCGATCATCCAACTTGTACCCAAGGAATGCAGGAAAAAGCAGCAACTCGTCAATGTCACGACCCATCTCCTCTATCAAGTACTCCATCTTCTTCTCCAAAGAATCATGATTATACTGCAGTATCTGTGGCTGCTTCTTGCTCATAGCAACAATGTCTTGACAGGAAAACCCATAATTCAAGAACAAACTAATGACATTCTGCATGTTCCCACAGTTTGTCCTAGTAGCAGACCTAATTGCCATTGCCAAGTCCTTTGACCTATACCTAAACCCAATCTTCACCAGCAACACCAGCTTATATGCGATGTTCTCATTGAACGAAATGCTTAGAAACGTGGGCCCTTTAATCAAGAACTTAAAGATGTCATCTGAATCCAACCCACATTCTTTGAGAAACTGTATTCTAGGACCAATTTTCCTCTCTCTGCTAGCAGAAACAATAGCAGGATATACTTGTATTATCCTAAATATCTGTTTGTAATCAAACTCGGCAAAAGAACTCAGAAACCCTACATGTCCCTCCACATGTTCCACACTATAGTTCAAAAAAATGGGAAACCTAAGCAGGACTTTCCTAACACTATCCTCATCTCCATCACTAAGCCCCATCAGAAATTTGACTCTAGGAATAATTTGAGTATCCAAATCATGGTTCAAAATTTGAGGGCGTTTCAGAATCAAAGCAATGCCACCAAAGGGTTCTAAGAAGGCCATGGTTCTGTCGATTTCTTTAACCGACCTGCGACACAAGACCTTTAGCAGATTCACTTTGTTGAGCACGTGCACAACCTGGTCAATCGGAATTCCTCGATCAACGAGGAATTGAACCTTCTGAGGCAAAGTTTCCAAGAGTGTCAGTTCCATGGCGGATAAGAGGCGATTGAGTTGCTGTTTCTCGAGTTTTCCCTGCAATTTGTCTCTCAGAAACGTTAAGAAAGGGTCAATTCCGTTAGCTGTTAAAACGGTTGGGCGCTTTGTGACTAATTTGCAGAGACTGAGAGGGTCGAAGCCGAGAGAGCGCAGAGAGAGAAGACGAGCGCGTAAGGAGTCCGTTGACACGGAGGCAAGGTCAGGGTTGTTGGACAGGAGCACTTGGGTCTCCTCAAAGCCGATTCCAATATCTTGAAACAGAACAACGAACGACGCTGGAAAAAAAAAAAAAAAAGCTTTAGAGAGTGAGTGAGTCATATAGGTGTTTGAGAAATTGACTCTGAGGAGTTAGTAGATTAGTTAGTTATTTAGCCACCGAATTCGGCGTCGGAAGTGGTGAGGGAGTTACTGTAGCGGTGGCGGTGAATGGAGGCCTTGTTTGATGGTTGTGGTTTAACGTGTTTTTTGGTGAGGGAGCATTGGTGTTGAGGTTGAAGTTTAGGATGGAAAGTTGAAGGCGAATAATGGAGGGAATGTTGAAGGAAGTGTGGATGAAAGGTGGTAGAAGAAAACAGACATGAACGGTTTGCGGACAGAGCAAGTGGCAACACCATGTTTCCTACGGCCTAAGAGGGATGTGGCGCTGTGCGCACAGTTTATGTCAAGTGGCGGCAGTGGTGAGAATATGCTACCGGGAGTTAATGAGACAAGGATAAACTGATTTGACAGTCCCCCAACACTCACCAACCAAAATTTGAATTAACTCTGCCACAGTGAAAAAAAAAACAAATCTAGTATTTTGACAATTGAATCATAGAATAAAATTTTATTTTCATACAACTAAAATTTATAATAAATAAATATCTTTAATCTATCAATTATATTACAATTGAACGTTTTAAATATAAATACTAATTTTTAATATATAAACTATATTTATATTTTTAAAGAATGATTCAATTTACGATATAAAGTTATTTTTATTGAAAAATAATTTTTTAGAAAAATTATTAAAATTTAGAGAAAAAATGACATATAAATAAATTTAAAAAATAGACAATTAAGAAAATTAAATGCACAAATGAAAGTAATATTTTTTGAGTCATTGTGTCATTAGTAAAAAGTAGTATATTAATCAAATAAAAATAGTATGACAATATAGTATTGACATTTTATATTTTTTTAATTAATTAACCTATCATTCGACACAAATCAATCCAATAAAAATCAAGTTGGTTTGCTTTGAGTTTATTACTCAAATAATGTAAAATCCAACTTGATATTACTCAACCTCTGAACATTCTAAATCTCACTCAACTTGATCCCATTATACATCTAGTTGTTTCTACTCTAAACATCTTTTAGAACTTTACATATAATAATTTTGTTGCACTTAATACTAGATGTATTATGTAGTGTAGATGTTTCATTATTTGTTCATGTTTAATGTTAACACAAATTTAAACCTAAGATTTAACATATTTTTACACTTTCAAAATGTTAGATGTTTAGAAAATATAATGACCAAATGATGAATTTTAAAACAATTTTAACATGTTTAAATCATACATAGGTATAAATTATAACAAATCGCCAATTCTAGTAGAGAGGGATTAAGGATGTATGTATCTAACTTCATCTTTATTTTGTAATTCTTTACTTGAAGAGAGAATGATATTCTTGTGATAAGAGCAAATTGTTCACTTTCTAGAGAGTTTTTGTTTGTTGTAAAACTACTTGAGGAGATAACAATTTTATAATTCTCCAATAATAAGTAAGGACTAATGAGTTGCTAATAGTGAATGATGGCCCTTCTGTTGGTCATTCTTAATATAAAAATTCATTTTATATTTCATAATTGGATGTAACCATTAATAGACTCCATAATTATTAATTAATAACTAAATAAATTTTAACTATTGATTACTGTTAATCCATTATTACGATTGAATTTTTTAAACAATTTCTCACTTAGATAACATTAATCAATCATTAAGAATTATTAGGACTATAATGACAATTATGGTCAAAGTAATTAAGATGGTCCACTTGATTTAAGTTGATGAAGAGCTCAATTTGAGGGCATAAGTTATATTTTTTAATTATTTATTTAATTATATAATTAATCATATTATTTCTTAGTTAATTTTTTTTAATAATTTTGTAATTGAACCTATTATTTTAGACTAAGTTATGTGCAAAGAGAAATTAAGGTTAGGTTTTGTCTCTTTATTGAACTTGGGTCAAATTTCACTAGATTAAATGTAAGGAAGAGTCGTTGTCTCTTTGTATTGAACCTTAATTGTCACTTATGTAGTGAAAAAAGGAGTTTTAGTTGCTACCAATAAATAGGCTTGTACTCTCTTGCATTAGAAACCATTGAATAAGATTATGTTTTTACTCCTTTAGTGAGTTTAAGAGTTATGCTTTTGTGGATTTATGGGTTAGACATTCTTCATTCTTATTAAAGATTTTCATACCTTTGTGATGAATACTAATTAGACTTATCACTCTTTATAGAATATGACATCTTCTTTCGTTTTCTCTCCTTTATATATTTAATCTTTTTTTGTTTCTTTACTTATTTCATGCTCTTTATGATAGATAAAAATTATAATAGTAGTAATAATAATAACAACAACAATATACACATATAGATACAAATTATAATGTTATTTTGAATATTATGTTATATAAAATAATAATATTTTAACTTGAGTTCATTGTTGATTTTACTTGTGCTCCTTTAATAGTATAAATCATAAACCTGAGTTGAAACTTTTTTTTGTCTATTTTCTAAAAAATTGTATCCAATATAAATTTGTTGAATGAGATAACAAATTTATAAGTTTCTAACATTTAACAGAGTCATTTATCACAATGAATAACCTAATCTATTACAAGATTATTCATAATACAAAATTCTTCTTCTAATATTCTACAACTAACATATAACAAAAAAAATTTGTAAATGTTAATAATATTAAATAATATTTTAACTATTTATTAATAATAGTCTATCATTATAATTTAAAATTTGTAACACTTTAAAAGTTTTTGTCATTGCTACAAGTTTTAATCTTGGATTAAAATTACTTTTATCTCCAAAGTTTTACAATGTCAAAAGTTTTGCCTCCTATAATTTTTTTTATGAATTTTACTCCTGAATTTATAAAATATCGTGAATTTTATT
>JAMLFT010011883.1:0-10777 GCA_026544285.1 Pachyrhizus erosus | reverse complement strand
TTTAATAAATTATATTTTTAATTCATAATCAATCAATCTAATATTATCAAACAATTTAAAAATATGAGAGATTAAAAAAATTCATACAAAACTATCACATTATCTGTTAATATTGTTATTTGATAATAAAAATTAAAATTATTAATAAATAAAAAGAGGAAAGATAAAAAACATTAAAAAAATTATTTAAAGACCAAAAGTGAACTTTACAAAAAAAAAACCCATATTTTTTTATTGAAGTTATAAATGCATTGGATTTTATTTAGATAAAATCTAATTCATTTTAAAAAAACAAAAATAAATTTTCTCTTAAAGTTTCACTAGACAACACATTCACAAAAGCAAAGGCAGAGTTCTCACAACAGAATATTTTAGACTTGAAAGTAGAATTAAAAATGATATAAGTTAACTAAAAGTCTAAAAAATATGTTACAACATAAAGCCATGGGTACTGATTGTAATTTTGTTAAGAAAAGAAACGAAGCATTTCTCAAAATAATCACTTGATAAAAAATGTTCTGCCTTTATTCAGAAGTCATCTTAGTGATGACTTGCCCAATTCAATTTACTTTTCAGTCTTGTTAGCCCGTCTTATGGTTTGGCCTGGGACATGTGAATGGGCCTGAATTTCTTTGGTCCGTCTTGTTCTTTTCATTGAAAAAAAAAATACACTTATTTATTTTATTTTTCATAAAAGTTAAAGTCAGATATTATGAAATTTATAACAACTCACACTGTTTAATCAACTGAATTAAATATCTTAATTTAATAAAATATTCTTTTGTTGGTGAATACAAACTAACCTTTAACAGTAATGCCAAAATTGTGAGTAACTTAGTGTACATTTTTTTATTTTATTTATTTATTGTTTTCTATATTCTTTTTTTTTTTATCTTCACTTTTGTATGGCACACTGAAATCGAAGAAAAAAAAAACACAAATAACGCAAATGAATATGACCAAAGTGTTTGAAAACATTTAAAATGCATGAAATCAGTGAAATTTACAAAAGATGCAGAGTGTATTTAATCTTACAGTTAGTCAGACGGTATGCATCTCTTTTCAAACACTATCCATTATAGCTTTTATATCATTTACAAATTGAGAATGATTTTATACATTCTAAGTTTGTGTCCAAACACATGCATAAAAATTATAACTAATCATTTATAAGATGAGTGTATCATCCAACTAAACCCAGAACCAACACAAGGCAAATATCGTGTGTAACGTTACTCCAAATCCAAATCTTTAAACCAACTTAGTTGTTTGTAGACATTCCATATGGCCATGAAGTCGGCATACAAATAACAAATTTACATTTTAGGGAGCATGAGTTACACATGGCTGTATTTGACCAAATGGAATTAAGATTAAAAAAAATTTATATTCTCTTGAAAAATAAAATTATAATGCATAAAATAAAGTCAACGTTCTATATACAAATGTAAAATTTTTTTAATACATGAAATTTTAGTTGAATTTTATAATTCATCAAGGTTAACACAAGTCTCGAGACTCAAAATATTTATAAAGACACTTACAAATTATTCACCAACAAAATTTTCATATCAACGTAAAAATATACATTCTACTAACTATATAAAATAGTTTAAATATAATCAGTGATTGAAAATTAATAAATGATATTATAACCAATTTACCAAATGCATGCAAACCTGCTATATAGTGAGAAAATTAAAATTTATTTGGTTTAGTAAATATTAAGCTGTTGCCTTTAAAGAATTTGTTAATGCTCGGCTATTTTTTGTTTTCTTGATTGTTTTGGTTTTTTAGACAACAGAGTAAAATATTTTTATTTTTTCTGAATTATGTGTGGTTGTGATGGGCTTGAAAAATGTAGGTTACAACATAGAGGTACTGATTGAAGTGGCAATGTTCGCCATGAAGATTGTTGTTATCTGGCTCATCAAAGGCTTGCTCAATATAACTAAGGCAAGACCTTATTGTGACTTAATGTATCTTTGTGCATTTTTGAGAATATTCATTTCATTGGGAAATAATGACCAATTCTAACTAGTTCCAAAATCATTTAATTTTCAGTTAAATGAACCGGAAGCTTAACTTGTTCACCAATTGAACTACCCAATCTGGTTTATTTTTTTCATCACTGCATTTGTATGCATGAGAAATGCTAACATATTTTGAACACTATTCTTAAATGAAATTTATTAAAAATGCTATTTCTTCATGTACGCATACACCTGTGCGTGTAGTAGAAAGACTTCAAAATTAGATGTTAAATTAAATCATATAAACATGATTAGTGCACAAGTCTATACATTTTCCTTTCAATACAATAAGACACTCGTAATAACTTCCACTCACTGCTCACAACGGAGTTTGATGGGGATCCGAATGTGGTATGAGTTCCATTATTTGAATTAGGAATTTTTGTTCCCCTTAATCAAGAACAAGGTGGAAGGGGTTCGCCTACTCCTGATGACATTTGTGTTGATTAAACCTAATTTTCAAATTTTTCATCCTATATTTCACTAATCTATCTAAAACATAGATTACAGATAAATCCAGCAAATCAGGTAACTAGTTTGTCCGCTATTCCAGAAGGGGTGGGGGAAACTATCAAAGGGGCCGTGAAGACATTGACCCTGGAGTATACCCATTAGCAACATTTTGTTTCTTCTTGAAATTTGTAATACTACAATGAGGACATATATATTCTAGCCCATCTGTTTTTGCATAATCCTGCAGAAGTTGTGAATGAAAAAAGAAAACCTTAATATAAATAAAAGCAAAGAGATACATTATGTTGCACTAAATAACATCAAGACTTATACAATAACTGTAAGTAACGATGTAGTACCTTAAATGCACCAAGACCCTGCCTTCTGTCACAGCCAAAGTGGGCCCACTCACCACATATGCCACAATTCACCCAGTCACCAGCTGCACTACTGTTTAACAGTAAAGATTGTAAGGAAAACAAAAAAATTATATTAGTTGCTGCTACGGGCTGCCAATCATCATAAATTGAATGATAAATTACGAGTCTTAAAGTCTTAACAGTTTTATAGGGAGAGGGTACATTCACAATCTGCAGGCACCCATATCTAAACTAATGTAACTGCATAGCATCATTGACAAAAAAATATTAAGAAGTACAAACCTGTGACACAACAAGCAGCATTCTCCATCCACATCATCATGTGCTAATTCATATTCTAAAAGGTAGGTCTCATAATGTCTTTTCAGAGTATTTCCAACACCCTGTAGAAGAAGAAACAAAGAAAAAATAAAAAAACTTAGCTGCCAGTTAATTTCACATAACAAACAAACTCCAGTCATCACATAAATTCTACTCTAGTTAAGAGAACTTTTCGGTGCAATTTTAACTTCTCTGTATCTTTATCAAAACAAAGCCAATCCATGTCCAACATATGATTATCAGTAATTACACCAGTGCCTAGCTCAAAGGCCCAACCCCAGAAAAATAAACCAATTGTAACATTTGTAGTTTTCGGAATGAGGAATAGAACAAATAACTGCAGAAGAAAGAAGTACTATAGGTTCAGATGAAGGTTTTCTAAGGTAGGATGAAAGCTAAACTCAGGTTAGGGGACCAAATTTTAACATGAACATGGAACTGGCCAGAAGCATAAAAATCAACTACTCAAGGCTGAGATATAGCCAAGGCATAGAACATACAGTCATTCTATTGGTTGTTGTATAATTGCGCATCTTTGAAAAGATTTGTCCCTTCCAGTTGATGCCATTGCCAACATGAAATCCTCCCCTGGTAACCACCTAAAAAGACCAACAAATTGAGGAAGAAAATATACAAAAAAGAAAAAAGAAAAAAATCCATAATCATTCTCAAAGAACACAATTACCGTAACTCACCTCTTTATACAAGTTGTACAGATCAAGGCGTTTTCCATTGAGTATGGCATCAGGAAACTCGGCAAGCCCTCCTTGAGGAATCAGTCGATTATGTCCCCGGAGAATCAGAAACTCCATGACATCTTTAAGAAATTCCTCCTATACAGAGAGTTACAATTTTTCTGAATTTTTTAAGAATGCATTCTCATTGAATACTTGCATACCAATCCAGCATGATTTAGAAATGTTTAGGATAACATTTCTTTAAGGAAGATAGATTAAAAAAAATTTAATAGGAAAATGAACAGAAAATGAAAGAAAAAAGATGTCTTTTTTTCTTTTTAACATATGGACTCTCATTGAATGTTTGAATCCTAGACTGATTGGCCCTTTCCCAGTATGATTTAGCAATATTTAGGTCTTAGAATAACATTCTTTTATGAAATACTGATCCAAAAAAATCATTAACCAGAAAATAACAAGTGAAAGAAAAAGCAGATCATCCTTCTAGGATAGGCAATTAAATTCTCACATCCATGTTAACCAATAAGACTATGTTAGACAACTCTATTTACTAAACGACAGCAACAATTTTCATCAACTTAAGTAATATTTAGAGGTATGTATTTGAAATTGAAGACAACGCTACATTTAAGATCAAAACTCGAGCACAATCTTCAAGTTATATCTGTCAAAGAATTAATCCCTTGAGTTCGGATTTTTTATTTAAAATTTTATTTGTCATATAGGCTTATGTTACTCCTAATAAATTATCTTAAAACAATGGACAAAGGAAAACTCACCTCAGAACATGTCTGTACTGGGCCTCTACCGCAACCATGTTTCTTGAGAGGCAACGGGTTCAATGAGATAACCTGCTTAGAATGAGCTGCACTTGAAAATGATTTTCTGTGTGTTGCAGATGTTGATCCAATACTACTACGCTTTGTAGGAGCAACAAGTGGCAAATTAGCCTCTACTTGGGTACCATCCAAACCATCTGTCTCAGAAGGTCCACAAAAAGGTGTCATTCTATGGCGACGAATGTGAGGAATTGGCCTCATTGCAGATACTTTTAATCTCTGCCTAGCAGGAGTTAACGGCGTGCTAATCCCATTCACCATTTTTCTTTCTTTTTCCTCTTCATTTACTTTACGAACAGTGCCCTGACCTGCAAAGACACCTTCATGAAGACCAGGGCTAGCTCCTTGGCTTGCTTCACACCTTTTTCTAGTAGGAGGGGGCGGTTTCAACCAACCAGGGGGATTGCTTAAAATTATATTATTTTTGTTTGTACAGCTGTCTTTCTCACAGTTTTGATAGAAGAAAAGTAAGCGCTCAGCATCATCTTTCTCAAAAGCGGCTATAGGCAACCCCTGAATACTAGCAATGCCAAGTGCAACTAAACTTCGATAAGAAACCTCAGGTGCTAGCTGCCTCAAAATCTGAAGGGAATAACAAGACATACAATTATGACTTCAAATAACAAATATGCTTAATATAAAACTCCAATTCTTATAGGATGCAAATCTTTGGGTACTGTATTTAACAAGTTAGCAGCCAAGTATTTAAGAACAAAAATCCTTGTTACTATAAGCTTCCATTCATTATTAGCCATGCAAATGTAGATTATCCAATTTGAAAACAGGTTAAGCCGGTAGGTCAAAACAGTGTACCATTGCTGCTTGAAACAATCATAATGATAAATCCCAGTGTGCAACTCATTCATTATCTTAGAACCACTCTCATAACAATAAGGCTAATCAACAGCATATTTAAAGAATATGGAACTCCCATTTGAAAGGGTGAAGACAATGAAAGCAAAAGCAATGATGCAGGGTAGTTGACTGCAAAGGTAGATGCCCTGGGGGAAATCTAATCATTCCTAGTACGAAATTTAACATCAAAAGCATTATAAGCAGAAAATGCAGGATAAATTCTTAACATCTAGGTTAGATCATCCCACAAGAACAACAACAAGAAGCAATGATTAGAACATTGATGAATCCCCTAGCATGAAACTAGCAAGAACTAAGAAGGAAAGACGTTGAGAAATAACAATTTTAAGCAATAAAATAATACTAACACAGATAATATTACAATAAAGAAGGGAAAGGGAGAGTTACTAAAACCTGCAATGCCCATTGAGGAAGCTTCATGCAAATTTCAAATACAGATGCTCCACATGCAATAGAAGCAGATCTGCGAGGTTCGGAGATGTTCTGTTTGTTTCCATCATTGTTGAGTTGTGCATGAACTAGCTGACTCTTCTCAATTATCTCATTTTTTATATGACTCTCCAAGAGCTAAAAAGTAAAACAAATAGACCAAAGAATAAGAATCCAAAAATTTCAACAGGTAAAAGTTACTTGCACAGTGTATATATTATCATTGCAATTCAAATGTGAGCTTATTGACTTGATGCTTAATAAAATAGTTATTAGACAATTCAATCAAAAAGAAAATGATCAAAGAACTGTTTCATTCCAAAGAAAATACTAAATTAAATTCTGAAGACAAAATAGTAATATAACATACAACAGGTGGCAAATTAACATAAAGTTTTTGTCAAGAGACATGTAAGATTGAAAATAAAAAATTAATTATCATGTGCAAATAGCATTGATTGCTTGATACATTAACAATACTTAAACAATAGTAACGTAGTCATAGACAGTTGGAGGATACCTGATCATTAAAACAAGTTTGTGCACTGCCGGATACCAGAAGTGAGATATGTGCAGAACTACAGGTTGATATATCACATCGCATGGTCACAACTCCACGAGAAAAAGCAGCAGCCTGAAGAGGTGGTGGTGGGGCACTGTATCATAGCATAAAGATATATATTACATGGTGGCAAACCATATTCAGCTGCCAATAAAGTCCTAGTGAAAAATAAATGAACATGAAGGAATTTGAATAAGAGAAAGAGACACTTTCTGAATAGATACATACCTAAATTTACCATGGAGCTTGCAACCACGTATCTGAATAGATAACAAGAAAAATGAGAAAACCCCTCAAGAGGCCATTTCAAGGAGATGAAAAAGTTGTAGCAAAAAGCTATAAAACGAGATCGTAAAAGGCCACAAAAACCACTACAGGAAGTTGTGGTCTATTATATTATATTTATATTGCTTCCATGGAAAGACTATACCAGATTGAATAAGTTTATACTAAGTTTTTAACAGTAAATTTTTTAGTTTTTACATTAAAAAAAGGGATTATACATCTTAAGATTTTGCTGAGTTGGAGATTTATTATCCAAGTAAGATTAACTATACTATAAACATACAGTCAACATACTTCGATAGTTAAGAGAGCTCTGAGTCCGTCCTCCAAAGATCTCAGCAATGACTCGTCCTGAAAAAAACAAAGTCATGTGTAAATGGTAAATAATGTATATTGTAGAAGTGCTTATTTGAAAGTGCACTGTTATTTATTGATCCATAGTCCCACATAGGTAAAACATACTCTTGCTTTGTCCCACGATGGGGAAACTTATTTTCAACATATATATGTGGGTGCAGGCACGTCACTGTGTGACAGTTACACAGACATTTTTCCTTTCATAAACATCAAATTTTAAAGGTGGTTTTAGTGCACATTAAACAGGAAGTAGAATTCTAAAGAAGCTTACAACAGTTGAAGGTGCACCACAGATGAGAAATCTCAAGTTCACTTCATCCTCATGTATCTTTATGGCAGGCAAACTGCCTGAGGAACTTTCGTCATCATCTGCTTCATCAATCTCTGGAGAGTCAACATTGATTTTGAGACAGTCGCCAAGAAGGTGTGGTCCCATCTCACTATTAGCATCATTGATGTCAGAAGGAAGCACTTCATTGTTTTGGACACAGTAAAGTTCAAAAGAGGCATGTGCAAGGTGGAAAGCATCCCATGTATGTGCAGATGAACTGCAAAACATTTGTAACAGTACTAGATGTTAAGTACTACCTTGAAATTCTTGACAAAACCCACTACTTTGATTCCTCTTTTTCCTTTTCCTATGAAAAGAAGAAAAGGCCTCAAATATTAGCATGGACCCAGAATGAGAAACTAGTCATACTGGTCTTTTAAACTCTGACCATTCATAATTCAAAACAAAATATTAGTAAAATTTTCATAGATTAACTATCACAACATATGAACTAGACAAGTTACAGAATAGACAGGAAATTATTCCTTTCATATATGGCCCACTACTGGATGCAGCACTAAATGTGTATGCAATCATTCATCAATATGACTTGTATCAGTAGGATGATCAGATTTAGGACATAAAATGCCATTTCATAGTGAATGCACCATGTGCTTGCAAGTTGCAAACAAATTAACAATATCATACCTCTGTACTACTGAAAGGAATGCTTGACGAAAATGGCAGGCAGCATAACAAGAAAAGGCATTCTTCCAAAATATAACATATGGGATTCCCTGCAAAGTCAAACAGCTTAAATAAGCCAATTTTCTCAAAAGATTATTAGAATGCAAGGGATTCTTGTGTCTTTTAACATCCTTCAAAAACAGTAGTTTGTTGAGCATGGATACCTGAAAGTTTTTACAAGCAACTAAGACAAAAATACCTTAAGCTGAAGAGCCTCTGCAAAACTATCTCCATTTGGTATTTCTAAATAAACCTGCAGAAATTATTGAACTTTCGTCAGACAAAATACCATACCCACAATGACGATTGAGGGGGGAAAATGAAAATCAGATAAGCCAAATTAGTTTATATAAGACCAAAACAGCTATTTAAGCTAAAAAAAAAATAGGGATTTCAACACACAAGATTAGTCCATGAAATTTTGAGAAACACAAGTAAATTTCATGAGGAATGTGATAAGCCAAGCACTTGGGAAACCCTCCCTTAAAAGCTAGCTGTTAAGGGAGGAGAACTAAGCCACTTAAGTACTCCATCGAGCATCCCATTCAACTCAATGTAGGATTTAGGCATCCCATAATACCCAAGTACCTTTCAAAATGTCTCCAAATATCGCCAATTGACTGGTTCAATATTAGTGACTACATATGTCAATGCTATACGACTAATCGAGGGAATATAGTCGCTGGTTTCTAATTCCCACATGCAGCTCTACTTCCTATAATTTTCCTTCTTTCTCAGCAATTAAAAACACACAAACTAGCAATTTTACATATTCTCAATTCCTTCACCAACCATTATACGTGTCACCTAGAACGCCACCAACAAAACATACACATAGCTAAAACAATAAATAGTTAAAAAATTCAGAATACATACAGCCGTCGGCAATGTGGAACCAAAGAGCTCTGTTAGATCTTCAGAAGAGGATAATTCTACACCTTGCCAAACCAGTGAACCAACTTCGCCATTCTCTAGCTGTTCTCCTTGTAAGTAAACAAAATTCGGTTGATACGACTCCAGAACTTTCCGAAACTGCTCCTTTTCAGGATTGCGAAGAGTTTGAACCTGCATTAAAGAAAACATTCACACCATGCTATTCCCGTGGCTCCCAACGTCGAAAGCCAAACCTACATTACAACAATGTGAATGCGTTAATCGTGTATACCTCAAGACGCCCCGCGGAAACTAACTCGGGGAATGGATATTTGTGCTGATTCTGCGAGGACTTATGCTCGTCGAAACTTGTTCCACAGGTCACAGCGAGAAGAGTGCAAGTGTGTTTCGGAGCTCCTTGAGGATGAAACGGAAACATCGTTCGAGCTAACTGCAGCACCGTACAGACACACACACGCACACTGAGAAAACGACGATGAAATTTCGCGCGCTGAAGGTTGGACTCGGACGCGACGCAGTTCCGAAGTTTCATCCACCGAAGAAAACGCCGTTTCGCGAAACTACGGAGGAATTGCGAGGGTGCGGTGCATCGTTGGATGCAGGGAGTTAGCGATCGAGGAGAAAGGGCGCTGCAATGGCGGTGCGCGAGAATGAGAGAAAGAGGAACTGGAACTGTGATAACCCTAACGCGATGGATGGATTGGGATTAGAAGATGAAGATTGAACATGAAGAAGATTTGGGAAGCGATGATGCGGATTCGGGATCGGGATTCACATCTTCTCCTGTTGTTCTTTTCTAAAGATAAACGGCGTCGTTTTAATTTACTTATTTTACAAAATTACACTGAATTCGTACTTGGACGCTGGGATTGGTTTAGTTTGTGACTTTGTGTTATTTGTTGACTTCTTTTAAAAACAATTGCAGTGAGATAATTACTTTTTTATAATAGTAAATTAAAATATTGTATGATTTGATTGATAGATAGTGATGTTATTTTTAAGCATGTAGGTTGGAGTTTGATTTTCTGTTAATGTCTATTTCTTTTGAATTCAAGTATAGATAAATTTTAATTAGTTTTATTATATTAAATAAGGTTATTTTTATAATATTTTTTATTCAGTTGAGATTTTATTTTTAATAATTTTTATATCAAAATTTAATAAAAATTATTTGATAAATAAGTTTAATTTTTAAATAAAATTAAATAATGTTAACTAATTTTTATAAATAATTTGAGGATAATTTATTTTTTTAGAGAAATTAGTATGTAATTCTCAAGTGATATATATCTTAAATACTAAAACAAATTTTAATTTTAATGCAATTTTATTTTTTTATTTTTGTTAAATATATTTTTTTAAATTGATTTTTTTATTTTTATAATTATAAATAATATTGTAGAATAAAAGAAATTAAAAATGATATCTGTAGAAATTAAAATAGATGTTTTTAAGTATAAAAATTAAAATATATATATAGCTATAAAGATTAAATAAATATTTAAATTATATTATTTTATATTTAATAATTTATTTTTATATTTATTTATTCAAATATAAAAATTAAATAAATAAAATGAATATTTAAAAAAAAAATAAAGAACTAAACAAACTTTATAAATAAAATTAAGG
>JAMLFT010011882.1:0-10778 GCA_026544285.1 Pachyrhizus erosus | reverse complement strand
AATATATTATATAAGATTATATTTGAATAATTTAAATATGTGTTTTTAATTTAATTTTAAAATTTATTTTAATAAATAATTTTTTATTAATTTATTGACTTTCCTTAATAGTAAAGTGTAAATAACATATATGAGTATAAATATATAGATACTGAATCGAAAATACAGAAATAAGAATTAAAGTGATTACTTGCTGAAATATAAATGTAAGTACAAATGTTTTTTTAAAATATGAATGAAGAAAAAAATGATATAATATCTGATCCCAATACTCATTGTCGTCTCTACTAATGGAGATTCAGTCACAAATCACAACCGCTTTTTTGTTTTGGTCGAAAAAGCAATTAGACACCGCATTGGCCATTGTTTCATATCTATCTATGATATAGGAAAATATTTTATGTACAATCAAATAGAATAATTAAGAAAATATATATCTTTTAAACTTAATTAGGAAAGTATTTTAATTACAATAAAATAGAACAAAAATATTATTGTTTTTGTGGATATATTTTCGAGACACGTTATAAACATGATAAAAGTAAATGAGAGAGAAAATGTTTACAATATTACATATAATATCAATTTTTTATGTTGAACATAATAGAATTAGAATGACTATATTAATTTGCATCTTTTTGAACTATTTCACAATTTTAATTATATTTTAAAACATTTTTAATTAAGATTTTTAAATTTGTATTTTCTTTTTTAATTAAGATTTTATAAGTTGAGAATATTAAGTTTATTTAAAACTTGTAGAATTGAGAATTATCGCAAAAATGAAAATATTAATTTGTAGAAACTTTGACAATTTTTAATTACGTTTATGAACTATGACTATATTGTAATAAGTCTATATATATATTTTTTAATTGAATTTCTAAACTTGTATCTTGAAACTTAATTAAAAAAAATATAAGTTTAAGAATCTAATTAAAAGAAATACTTCAAAATCTAATTAAATATTTTTGAATAATTCAAAAAATTTATATATTAATTTAATCAATTATAATATAATAAATTATACAAACTCTCCTTAGAGTTACTGATATTACACTCGATATCTCTGTCTTTTTAAACATTACTTTTAATCCCTTGTTTAAATGTTGTCAACATTCTACTAAGTGATTTATAAAATAGAAACAAAACAAAAAATAATGTTTTGATAACCTGAAATTGTCCTATCATATAATGTCATTTAGGAAACTTTAAGGGTGAAATTTTTCACTAAGACAAAAAATAAATTGGAACAAAGTTCTATAGGATTCTTTGTAGCATTAGAGGTTAGAGTTTAGGGTTCATAGTAGTTGGTGGTTGGAGCATCTTTGTTGCCTAATACTGGTGGTGTGAGCACAAAGGCATTTCGATTTTTGGGAGTTCATGGTGGCAAATTTTTTGGTGATTGAAGAAGGCAGACAACAGAAAAGATAAGTGGTTTTATTGTATCTTTTTTTTTTTTTCTATTTGGATGGAATAGGAAGTGAGTTTGATGAAGGGTCTTAAAAAATGTAAGTAATATTTTTTTTTAATGTTTTTTGTTTTGTTTGTGGACATCTATTTAGGGTGTGGAGACCACTGCTCATTTTTTTTTTTATAGTTGTTATAGTTGTGAACCTCTAATTTTGATTTGTTAACTGTTTTTGGTTATGTTGGTGGACCAATGTGTACTAAATGGAAGATGAAGAGAAGATGTGCCTTATTTGGGCTCAACTCTTGGTAATGTGGACACTTTAGTCCATTTTGTTAAGAAGAAGTAGGAACCAAATTGAATATACAATGTGGACCTATATACTTTCAGGATATACGATGCTCATGATGTAGTTAACGCATTTGTAGAGGAAGAAAGTGTGGCTCCATGTTACCCATTCTTATTATGGTACCTGAGTTAACAAAGTGGTAAAATTATTCATTTATTTGAAGACCTTGGTGTTTTGGAAAGGTTTTTTTAAAAACAAAGATTGTATTGATGTACACAATTATGTCACTAGAAATAATGATGAGTTTTTGAATGAAAATGTTAAACAATCTAAATGTCAATCTTCTAATTCTATTGTGCCCAATTTTGAAAATTTTATTAATGATCTTGTTATGCCCAATAATGAACTTGTTAAGGTTCCTATTAAAGTATCTTTTGAAGATGACTTTGTGTTAGGGAGTGATAAGAAGGTGCCTATTATTAGAGGTAACACTATTAATGAACAAAAATTTCAAATGAATGATGAAGTTGGTTATGTTAGTCCTACTTCATGTCTTGATGAAGTCTATGTCAGTGTAGAAGAGATTATGCTTGCTCATTTTGAGCTTGGATCATTAGATAATGAGTATCAACTAATGAATAAAGAGGGAAATACCGATGAAGATTATGGGAGTGAAGGATTGAGTAACTTTGAGGAGATAATTGATAAGTGCCAATATTCAGTACAATAACATGAGAAAATTGGTGCCTTTTGTGCTAAATTGTTGTTGAAATTAGTAACTACTCCATAATTTGAGAAGTTTTTAAGTCCAAACATATATTTTGAGTCTTAAAATAAATAGAGACATTTAATCCCAATGTTATTTGAATTTCAGGTAACTAAGGAGTGAGTAAGAAAAAATAATTAAAGATGCATGGATAGAAGAGCAAGAATACAGACAAAAAGAAAACTATGATGCTGAAAAGCTCAAGCAGGACTCACCCAAGAGAAATCAGATCTCGCTTAAGTTAGAATTTTTCAGAGACAGTAAAAGCTATAGTGGGTATCTTGCTCAAGCTAAACTATCTCGCTTAAGAGAAAATGATCTTGAGAGTGTTTATTTGTCAGCAAAGAATCTCGCTTAAGCTCGACACAGCTGGCTTGAGCGAGATAACCTTGTTTCAAATTTATGTACATGGATCGCTTAAGCAAAACTATCTCTCTTAAGCGAAAATTCATTAACCTAGCTGCGAAGAGAGTTTAAAAAGGAAAGAAAAGACAAGACGAAGGGGGATCAACAAAGAAAAATCTATCCTGTAACAGTAAGGGCTACCATGAATGGCTAACTTCTTCCTTTGGAGATTGAATGTAATATACTTAACTCAAATGTATTTTGGCGATAGTTATATATAATTATCTTTCTCTACTTATTCTTGGTATTTTCGTTTTACGCTTATTGTTGGATTCTATCTAATTAATAAACTCTTGATTTTTATTCTTAGATTTAACTAGAAAGTATGTGTAAGAATCAGATCTAAACGAAAATACTTGATATATTGTAATGCTAGGAATGGATTTCAACATATCAATTACTTAATAACATCTGAACTTAAAACTGGTTAGTTTACTAGACAACTAAGGGATTAGTGTTTAGAAAACTTTCTTAAGAATTTCATGCTTGAGGAATCAGTGTGAATGATTTAAGATGTGGTATCAAGAATTAGTATTGTGAGTATTGTATGTGATTAGAAATACCAAATACAGAAGAGTAAGATAGAGTATGTTCAATCCTAATCCCTATAACTAAAATTTTAAACCAAGTTCCTGTTTTATCACATGCTTGTCATTCATATTATGTACTCAATGAGTGTTACAACAAAAGATTTTTAATTGAAACTGTTCCTTGTGGGTACGACATTCGCACTTTGAAAAGTATTGCACTATAATTAATTTGGTACACTTGTTGAAGGAATAGAAACAATAATAATTGATGGGGTAAGAAGTGAGCATTCAAATGAAGACATGGAATAAATTTATGTTGACAGGGGAAACTTAGGGAAACCATTTAAGAAGAAGAAAAATGGAACAACAAAGCTTACCTAGGGGTAGTTATTTCATAATGTGGATCATTTTAGGGAAGTCTTAAAAGATTATGCTATCCATAAATGATTTCAACTTTATAAAGTGAAAAATGGAAGGGATAAGGTACCTTGTAAATGTGTAGCACTAGGTTGCACATGGAGGATCCATGCATCCCTAACCCTATAGAAGGTTACCTTCAAAATCAAAACTTATTATATTATTCATATTTGCATCAGGACAACAAAAAACATTAATGTTGACTCAAAGTGGATTGCAAGGAAACTTGAAAGTTTAATTATGACTAACTCTAACATAAGTTATTTTGTAATAAGGTAAGCTTTACTTGAAATATATGGAATTGAACCAACCAATAATATGCAGCTGTATATAGCAAAAGGAAAGGTTCACCAAAACATGAGGGGTGAACATGCAAATTGCTACAATCATTTATCACCTTGGGCTATTGTTGTTAGACATCATAATTTCGGTTGCATTTGCAAATCGAATGTTGAAATAAGGGTTAATTTAAACCCTCAATTTAAAAGGTTATTTTTATGTTTGGATGCACAAAAGAATGGGTTTGTTAGGGATGGTAGACCTTGGTTTGACAAAGCTAGGTGCCATTGGAATGGCCCATATGGAGGAATTCTTTTATCTATTGTGGTATTAAATGCAAATAAGGGAATGCTCCCTATTGCAATTGGGGTGGTTGAAATTGAGTGCAAAGATTCATGGATGTTTTTTCTAAGCTTGCTTTATGAATCTCTGCAAAGTGTGCTTGAATGGAAGAATAATTGTCTCAGTATCATGTTAGACGTGTAGAAGGTCAACCATTCTTTATACTTTTATTCAAGTAAATTTTACAAATATGGTTATACTATTAATGATAATCTGATTTTGTTTTGGTAATTTGACAAGGATTAAGTCTTGTTGTAGCAAAGGTGTTCCCTTATGCTAAACATAGGTAAGACATATCATAATGGTTATATTGTTACTTGTAACATACATCCAAAAATGCATATAATGCTTTTTATGATTGTTATAGGTTGTGCCAACCACATGCTAAATCATTTTAAAACCAAATTTAGATATTTGATGTTGACTTCTCAGTTTTGGGCACGTGTGATGGCTTACAACGAATTCATGTTTGACAAGGCTATTATTGTTATAAGGAAAACCAACCAAGAAGTTGTTGACTGGTTCTTACATGAATACAAACCCAAACATACTTAGGCTAGACACATATTTGATCCTCAAAGTAAAAGTGGCCATGTTACCAACAATATATGTGAAGTTTTTAATGCTTGGGTTAGAGATGACATAAAGAAGTTTGGCTTGTCAATCACAAAGAATCTTATGTATAAATTGATGGTCTTATTCCAAAATAGGTGTGAAAAAGAAGAAACTAAAAAGTTCAATGTTGCCCTTAGGATGAGGAAAATTTTGGATAACACTATGTAGGATGGTAGGTATTATATAGTGACTTATGTTGGAAATGATGAATATCAAGTAAAAGATTAGTTCACTAATTTTGTGGTGAAAATTAAACAAAGTACTTGTGGTTGTAATTATTGGCAGATAACAAGATTGTCATGTAAATATGTTTGTTCTTGTATAATGTATGAAAGAGATAATGTTGAATTGCCTTGTGCCAAAGTATTTTCAAATTATATGTTATTGGTTGCTTATGCTCAATCTTGTATTGTGAGTTTAATGTTGCTGACAAAGGAGGCTATCTAGAAATAGATCCTCCTACATTTAAAAGGTTGCTTGGAATACCTAGAAATGCAAGAAAAAAAAAGTTATGTTGAAGGATCTTCAGGAATGCAAGAGGCTAGGAGATCAAACACCATCAGATGTTCAACCTACAAGGAGTTTGACCATAATTATAGAACTTGCCAAAGGACTTTAATGAAGAAGAAAGACAAATCAAAAAGGTCTATCATATACATGTTTTAAAGTTATATGATAAATATTTTTTTAACAAATTTATATCCCAACTATAACTTATTTGACCATTATAGAAATCACCAATTGAAGTTGTTGATGTTGCTACAAATAAACTTGCAAATAAATTCTTAACTCATTGAAAGTAGTCACAATCAACCACACTACATGTCTAACATAACCTATTTGGATTCACTTTCATTTCACTACATTTAATTTTCATGGATCTTCTACATCGACAAAATCTACTTTGGTGAACTCCATTGCTGTTAATACTTGAAGAAGAAATAGCTCTTAATTGAGACATTTTAACAAATATCTTGCAAGCATAACACAAAATAACTAGTTCAAAAAAAAGGGAGGTACTGTAACAAATGCAACAAGACCAAAAAATAAGCAATTGAACAAGAAATAAAATGTGACAATCAAACAAGAAGCCACTTACAGCGAATAAAAAAAGCCAACAAGACCAAAATCTGAAGAAAAATAACTAGAAAATGTAATGTTCCCAATCCTGTAATGGTGCAACCAATCAACTATGGATCGAACCACCTTCAACAAAAATCAAAACAAAATAAACTCCTAATCCCTTTGCACAACCCTAGATTGTTCCAGATTCGCACCGCTAATTTGAAAGTGCCCCACAAAAATTTTAGTTTAGGTCTTACAGTGCAAGAGGATGGTGATGAAGACAATTTGGAAAAAAAAATCATCAAAAACCATGCGCCATTTTAACGCCATTTACCTTAAAAAAAAAAAAAGTAAAGGGAATTAACTGTAGTAGAATCCAAACAATTAAAGACTTTTTTTAGTGTTTAAAAAGATAGAGGTATTGAGTGTAATATTAGCGAATCTCAGAAAATTCATATAATTTACTCATTATAATAATTATTATGTGATTGACTGTTTTAGTTACAATTTATAATCTTGTGAATATATAACATTTTCCAAATCATGAATGATTAGGATTCTGTCTATTCTTAAAAGATTATATTTTCACAGTTTTAAGGTTTTTTTAACGTTTCTTGGCTTCGTTTTATGTAGGACTGGCTGCACGCAATTGACGTCTTACTTATAATGTTTTTGTAAATGTTATCATTAATTAAAGAGAAGTACTATGTAATTGAGTAATTAGCCACTGCTGAACCCTATTCTCAGTTGTCATTTATTTTGAGTAACCACTGACTGTTCTTCACAACCTAATTATGTAAACCAATATGTCTGGTTAGAGAAAGTCTTCCTGCTTAGGTAATTTTGAGTTACCTCTGAAGGGATCATAATTAAATTACCTACCTTTTCAAATGAGATAATATAAGCAGTTTAATTGAAAGACAAAAAACAAATTGTAAAAAATTTGAATTTAATATCTGTGTATCATCTATATATAAAAAAATTATATTATTGACCAAATTAAAATTATTATTAATATTATTTTAAAGATAATTATTATTATAAAAGTTAATAAATTTGTTATATATAATAATTTATAATTTAATATATGATGATAATATAAAATAATTTTATATTATTTGTGTATAAATTATTTATTAAAAACATTATATATAAATAAATAAAAAAATTTCCAATGCACAAATATCCATTTTTCTTGAGACGTACGAGTTGAAGATAGTGATGATTGGCATTGCTGGCAGTACCTTGAGGACTAATTTTGACAAATGAGTCTGCACATAATACAGAACCTTTGTTTTTTTTTGTCATTTCACTTAATCAAACAACCAAACATGCAATTATATTCCAATAAAGAAAGAACATAATGTACCTGGTTTAAAATGTGGATTGGATAAATTGATCAAGATGTATCTGTCCATGTTTCTGAACCAGATAAATTCTTCTATTTTGTTCACAATGTTCCCTAATCATCTCACTTCAGACGAATGAGGGAGCACGTAAAGTTTTTGATTTTGCCGCTACAATAATGATCAGAATAATATAAGCTTATTTCCCATTGTAAACAATTGATTAATTAATACAATAAAACAAAGCAACGCGAGTTATTTGTCGCCACGGTTAGTTGGTTAGAAGTGAGGATGCTAATAATATCCATTATTAAAGTGTAATGTCTTAACATCATAATAGTAACAGATAAAAGCAAGAAAACGAGAAATTATAGGTTTAAAAAACAAAATGGCTTTCATCATCGTGGCTTTTATTCTGATGGCACTTCTTTGTATGTTTGTCGTGTAGGATTTCCATACAATTAAACTCCAATCAAGATGTGAATGTTTATGTGTCTTGTTATTATTTAAAAACGAAACCCGCTAGGAAGACAACATTATTTGGAAGGCCAAACTCACCATCTTTGATGTGCAAAGTTGTCTGCAAAGCACGTTCTATGTGGAAGGTTAGAGATTAAACAAATTCTTCAACCTTTATTTAATACAAAACATTAAGAATGGTTTTTTTTAAAAATAAACATCAAATCAAAAGCCTTTAGAAGCTATTATAAGTATCATTATGCAATTAGAAAATATAAATATTTTATTAAACTTGAATTATTTTACATGAAAGTATTTTCTTTTAAAATAACGCTATAATCCGGTTTCCTTTTCCTCTAAAATATTATATGTTATTTGCTGATAACTACTTATATGAGTGAATGGTGCATGTTTTTTTTTTAACTCGAAATATCTATCGGTTTGGAGTCAAAAACTAATTTCTTAAAATATTGAAATTCATTTAAAGAGTTGATTTTTTTTATACACATATTAAAAATTAAATCTTTAATTATATTTTAAAAAATAAGATTATCTTTTAATTATGTCACATCGTGTTGGTGTGAATAATATAGATTATTTAATCCAGATTATTTTTCATGGGGAGAAGAAATTTTGATGAAAGGATAAAATAACAATGAATTAATATATTGATTTTGACTAAAAAATGAAATTTGATTCAGATTTCAAAAGAGAATATCAAATGATGGGCTTTAGTGAAAGATGAGAGAATATGAGGGAGAGATCCAAAGACAGGGGATTGATGTGTTTATTCCATCATAACAAAATATTATTGTTGAGATTGATAAATGAGGTGTTTATTCTATGTAGTTATCATTATTTATATGAAAGATTAAGAGAATTAATTCCATAAATTTAGATATTAAAATCAATTTCCTTATAGATTCCAGATAATAGGACAATTTTTTCCTAATTACATCATATATCTTAAACACATTCATTTTTCATAATATAGCAATACTTTTCCTCAAGCTAAAACTTAATTACATAGTTTTAAACTTGTTACAAATATATATTTTGGATGAAAGAAATCAAACTACATAACTTACAAAGTCTATTATCTTGGATGGTGGTTGGTATCTCTAATTTTAAGCTAGGATGGAGAAATAAATGACTGAAATGAAGAACACAACCGCAAAAATTGAACACACAAGCATAAATAATATAGTGAACGATGTAAACTTGATATGGAATAGGAGATGATAAATTTGAATGAAGAATCGTAAAATTAAAGTATAAGTTCAAATTTTATGGTGCTTGATGTTAATTGTTGTACACACTTTATTTTGTGATCAATTATCTTAATTTCCTTCAGTTTAGATTTTTAATTTTCCATGATTTATGAATAAAACTGGTAAAAAAAAACAATTTATGATTAATTAATAATTGAGATTAGTTGATCATTAAAAAAACAAGAATGAGGGACTAAAGTACTAAGTTTAGTCCCTTAACAATTTTTAGATTAATTTTTGTCTGTCAATTAAGTTTATTGTTATTTTTAGCTTCTTCTATTAAATATCACTATTAAATAATGATGAGGACGCCTCATGACTTTCTGTATGAACTAATAATTTGATGTAATAGTCACATGATAAAATGTTGTTGGTTTGAGATATTTTCTAATAGTTCGAAGGTGTTACAATTTTTTTCTAGTGTAAAACTACTAAAAATAGATTTATAAAATTAAAAAGAAAACCAATAGAGAAAAAGATATATTAAGCAAAATCAACAACTCACTTTATAATTCTTGTGACATGAAAACCTATTGTTGTTAGCTTACTTTCCTTCTTACCACTATTGCCACCCCATGAAGATTAAGATTTCCTTGATTTATATGCTTAGGCCTTTGATTCATATGTTCACTAGTTTATGATTTTGCTTACTATAAGTTGTTGGTTTAGGATTTTAAATCATGGTTCAATGGGTCATTCATTTGTGTATTGAAGGTTGTTGATTTTTCTAATTGCATCTTTTTCTCTATTTTTTCTCAAATGTTCATATCCTTTTTTTGGTGTTTTTACATGGTTAAAAAATTTGTAAAAACCTTAGAATCACTAAAAATTATCTTGAATTAATAACATTTTACCATGTTTATGGTACGTCAAACTTATATGTTGAATAAATTTCAATGTAATAATCTTACTTTTCTCCTTAATTAGAGTGATTTTAACTCAATTTATCCTAGGTTTTTTTTGTAAATTCTTAGTTTCTAGTTAGTTAGTGTGTTTTATTGGTTACATTTTAATACTTTGGCTACATTTTTTAGAAATGGAAGTTATAAGTTGAAAAGATCCTTTTGGAGCTTATGTTTGAAGTAGAAGAAGTGTCTTGAAGAAGGATTTTCTTAGCCACACTTTTTGGCTGAGCAAAATTACCTTTTTGATAAAAAGCTTATTTTAGAGTTAGGCAAAGTGAATTTTTGAGATTGAGCAAAATTTAGGCAAAGATAAAAAAAGATCCAAGTGTGGCTAACTAAATTTTTGTGGCTAAGCTAAAGTCTTATCATGTCTTGCATTTAGCCAAGTGAAAATTTTAAACTAAGTGAAAGTTCATTAAAAATGGAAACTTTCCTTTTGTATATAAAAGGGTTCACTACCATTTTATGGAGAAATTCTGGATCCCCTAAACTTGGCACAAGAAATACACTGCTCTATTAGGGTGGAACCTCTCTTCATGCCTCATTTCTTCATCTTCTTCCATTTTCCATGTAATTTGCTACTACCCATGACTATAAGTAAGTAAGTTCCTCCATTGTTAGGATTACATGTAATCAAACTTGAACTCTTGTATCTTTTGATATTTTCAGATCGGAAGA
>JAMLFT010011881.1:0-10779 GCA_026544285.1 Pachyrhizus erosus | reverse complement strand
GGAGAGGGGGGAGAGGGGGGGAGAGGGGGAGACGTGGGTAGGGGAAAGAGCAAGGGGAAGGGAAGATAGGGCTGGAAGAAGTGTCAAGAAGTGGATTGGGTTGGGAGAAGATAGGGGAGACATTTAGACTCAGTTATTAAAAGTTCATGGGTATAATTGTTTAGCATTTAGGTTAAACGAGACAAATAAAATAATTTGTATTTTAAAATAATTTTAAATTTAAAAATTTGTATCTGTACGGACTATATGACCTGCCTTATGGGTCTTTACTAATTTAATTAGCTGGAGTAAGCAATAATAATTAATAATCAGCAATGTTAAGAAACTTTAAAAATAAAAGATTTAAAATACTTTTGATGGAAAAAAATAATACTAAAATATAATGATATTAAAAAGGTTTAAAATACAAAACAGATTTAAAACACTTATAATGCGAAAATCAACCAATAACAATTAACATAAAAATATATTCAAGAGACTAAAAAAATAAAATAATTTTAAGATAAAATAAATTTAACATATTTACGTGAAAAAAGTCACTAACATTAATTAATAATCAATAATATTGAAAATACTTTAAAGATAAAATAATTTTAAAATAAAGTAGATTTAAAATACTTAATAAAAGTCATCGACAATGATTAATGAGTGACAATATTAAAAAAACTTAAAAGATAAAATAAATTTAAAATACTTATGATAGAAAAAAAACAAAAAACAACAGTTAACACGAAGACATGTGGAAAAGACTTAAAAGATAAAATAAATTTAAAAACAATTAACATAGAAATGTGTTAAAAAATAAATAAATTTTAAAACACTTACAACAATAAAAGTCACCGACAATAATTAATAAGAGAGAATATTAAAAATTCTTAAAAGAAAAATTAAATTTAAAACACTTACAACCAGGAAAAGTAATCGGCGATAATTACCACGAGGTATCGAAAGATTTGATAAAATAGTTTTAAAACACTTATAAAGAGAAAAGCAACTGACAATAATTAACAGGGAAACGTATTGAAAAAGTTTAAAAGATAAAATAGATTAGAAAAAGGTACAAAAGAAGAAAAAAAGAAAGAGAAGAAAAAGATAAAACGAATATAGAAATAAAATCCGAACGAGGAGATTTAGGGATGAAGTAGAGTTTTTTTATCCCATGCTAGAACCGTGCTTGTTTGCACACATATGCTTCGTAATCTCGCCACAAATTGTGACCGCATCAATATTTTGCATGACACACGTTTAAAATTCGCTATGCAACATTTTTAATTATTTAAGTTGTGCAGGTATATGTCATTATTTGTACATGGACTGCAATATATAATAAGTATCATGCAATAAAAAGAAATAAGTAGCATTTTAGTTTTTCAACACAATATTAATAAATTTTTTATTTATATTTTTAATATTATTAATGATGAACAATAAAAATTATAAATAAATCAATAACAATAAAATTAATTCTGTGAAATTATTATCCGTTGCATTTTTTTACTAATTTTTATCAGTCTTTGAAAAAGAATATTTAGAATGATATTTATTATGATATAAAGAGAGTAGTTTTTAAGTAGAAAGAAAATTAAAGAATAATTTACCTTAAGAAGAAAAAAAAAAAAAAAAGAGAGAGAAGGAAATGAGCCAAGTATAAAGTTGAGGAAACCAAACGAAGACCAGCCAAGTGGTGACTACAGCAGTGAGTGCAGCGGTGTATCAGGTCGCCGTTACCGTTACTAACTGGTACTTGTCGTTACGGTTTGAGTTACCGAGCGTGTTTGTTTGTGTTGTGTTGTGTTGTGTTGTGTTGTGTTGTGTTGTGTTGTGTTGTTCTTCGTATTTCATCGACTCTTCCTTGGTCATTGCGTTCTCCAATGGCGATTTCACATGTAACAAGTGTAGTAGCCCTTGCAAGTGTTGGCAATGGTAATCGAAGCGCCTCTATCTCCAGATCCAGGTGGAAATGCTGCGCTCGATCTCCTTCCCTAGGTCATTCTCCTACTCCTACTAATATTACTTGCCTTTCTCTTTTATTTCTCACTCTCTCTGCTTTATCCACCGTTTATTTCCTCCAGTTGACAACGTCGAGAAGTTTCTGGAAGCCTCCAAGAAGGGGAACGTGATTCCTCTCTACCGCTGCATATTTTCTGACCACCTCACTCCGGTGCTTGCTTACCGGTGTCTGGTTAAGGAGGACGAGAGAGATGCTCCCAGCTTTCTCTTTGAGTCGGTTGAACCAGGCCATATTTCTAGCATCGTCAGCACGCTTTCTTTCTCTTTTCCTTCTTTTTCCAATCTGTTGCTTTCTCTATTTATTTTTGTGTCGATCATGATTAGGGACGCTACAGTGTGGTTGGAGCTCAGCCCTGCATGGAGATTGTGGCCAAAGAGAACGTCGTTACTATTATGGACCACATGGAAGGCCGCAGAAGTGAGGAAATTGCTGAGGATCCACTGGTCATTCCTCGTAGGATCATGGAGAAGTGGACGCCTCAACTCGTGGATGAACTTCCTGAAGCTTTTTGTGGCATGTGAAATCGACTCCTAATCCTGACTCTAATTTTTATACATTGACTGTTGCATAAAAAATATTTCATACTTAAACAAATCATCGCTGCTACGATGTTTTAAGCCACTTTCCACATATAATGTAAAAACTTTTCACAAATTCAATACAAACACTTATTTACTCTCTCTTTATTGGATTTTCTGTTTTCATTATTGTATACAACTACGGTTGTGTTTCTTGTGTTTGAGCTGCCACACTCACGGCTAACTTTTTTTTTTTGTTTCCTTTTTGTAACTTGATTTATTATGGAAAGAGATTTGTGGTTATTCAATGAAGATTTCTTGCTTCCTTTAAATGTTGAGATGAAAGATGAATACCTATCAGCTTCCCTTCCCGATATGTTTTTTACGGCGTGTCATTTTCTCTTTGTAGGTGGTTGGGTTGGGTATTTCTCTTATGATACAATGCGCTATGTAGAAAAGAAGAAACTTCCGTTTTCTAATGCCCCAGTAGATGACAGAAACCTTCCTGATGTTCATCTGGGCCTTTATGATAGTGTGATTGTCTTTGATCATGTTGAAAAGGTACTCTTATATTTGTCAGGTGCTGTGCAAATGTGATTGTTGCCTGTAAGAAAACTCTGCTGTTATTTACCACTTTATTCATGTTTACTGTTTTGGTCCTCAAGAATATTTCTATTTTCTTTATTTGGCTTTGATAAATCCAGAAAGCATATGTGATTTCTTTGAATTTGTTTAATCCAGAAAGCATATGTGATTCATTGGGTTCGGGTGGATCGATATTCTTCAGCCGAGGAGGCCTTCAATGATGGAAGGAACAGGCTGGAAGCTCTAGTATCTCAGGTGCATGACATAATTACGTGAGTAAGCTGTTTTATTTTTTTCCCTTTGTTTTTCTTCTTGGCTTAACATTTCAAATTAAGGTTAAGAATGACATTTTTTGGTCGTTAAGTTTAATTTCTGTATCTAAAATTATAATTGTCAATTTCAGCCCAAGGCTGACTGCAGGTTCGATAAAGTTATACACTCGTCTCTTTTGTCCTAAATTGGAGATCTCAAACATGACAAAAGAGGAGTATAAGAGGGCAGTATTGCAGGCTAAAGAGCACATACTGGCTGGTGATATTTTTCAAATTGTATTAAGTCAACGTTTTGAACAGAGAACTTTTGCAGATCCATTTGAAGTCTACAGAGCATTGAGGATTGTTAATCCTAGTCCATATATGACTTATTTACAGGTTCGCCGGTTTCCTGTGCCATTATGTTTTTATTCGATAGTTTGCATTCAAAAGTTAACTTGTTGAAATATATAATGGTATCAGGCCAGAGGAAGTATTTTGGTTGCTTCAAGTCCAGAAATTCTTACACGGGTGAAGAAGGTAACCGTGTGCAATAATTACTCTAATAATTGGCATTATCTTATGATTTTCTTCCTCCACAATATCAATAATCTGAACATATACTTATAGTTGGCCTTGTTCTTGTTCATTAACCCTTTTAAGTTTCGTAAATTTTACTACACTTGTTAACATTATGAACTTCATCAGAAGTCTAATAAGCATTAATAAGAATTTCATATCCTTTTTTACAGAGAAAGATAACCAATCGGCCCCTTGCTGGAACTGTTAGAAGGGGAAAAACACCAAAAGAAGATATCATGTTGGAGAAAGAACTTTTGAATGATGAAAAGCAATGTGCAGAGCATGTAATGCTAGTTGATTTGGGGAGAAATGATGTTGGAAAGGTATATAATTTTCAATTAAAGGAAAAGGAATGTTAGAAAACAATGTGCAGGGCACGAATGTGGAAAGCAAAGTTTAAATCTCACGTACCTTATTGAAGGAATCAATATTTCATAACACTAACCTTATTCTACATGCTATATTGCTATTAAACAAATGCATCGCACAGTTGCTTTGCAGTTGGGTAATTTATGATCATAATGATTTTACACTTTTTCTGAAATTGTGCCTGCTGTGCTGTAAACCATTTCTTTTATGTTTTAGCCATGTGCTTAATGCAAGATGAATATGCAGGTCTCCAAACCAGGTTCTGTTCAAGTTGAAAAGCTTATGAATATTGAGCGCTATTCCCATGTTATGCACATAAGCTCAACAGTAAGTTCCTTAAGCAAAATATGAAAATTTGGATATCAATTGTATGTGTATGTGTCCCGCACTTGTAACCTTTCCTTTAAAATTCAAATTTTACATGGCTGACAATATAAATTTTGGAAAGTAATACCCATATATCCTTAGGGTTTTTTCTATTTTGCTTTAATATCTTACACATAATTTAGATTTGAGTCTTCACACATGGAAATTCTGTGTGATCCAAATGGCGTAAGATAGGGGGATAAGACTTTGTTGTTGTACGCATGGAAATTCTAACAATTTTTGTGTTCTGTTTTCTTCAATATTCTGCTTTAGGGTCATTCTTTGCAAATTGAAGAATAAACTACGTTACTTCCTTTATTGTCTGATATAATAACATTCACTTCTCATCACGTGCACTGAAAGTAAATATTTAACCTGAACACAACACGTCTAGGTAGATGGAGAGTTGTATTTTAGCTTGAGCAGGAGGCAATTGATGTTGACATCTTTCAGCATATGACAATATACATCCATGAATTTTCAATATATAAATACAGGGCTAAATTTTATTCAATATAGCTACTTTGTTATTTAAGAATTAACTTTTTAAGACCATGTTTAAGACTCCTGTTTGAAATGACATTTGTTTTTCATATATATATATATATATATATATATAAAATAAACTGTTATTACAGGGATACTCTGGTCTGCCAAATCTAAAGGATCACAATGCGCGGGTTGAATTTTTTGGAAGTTCAACTTTTTCATAAATCAGATGACTCAGAAGCTTTTTGAATAGGATTCCGACATGCTTTTGCTTGATTCTGTTCAGTTGTCTCATAATCTGCATTATTTATTTTGGTATGTTGAACTGTGTATCTTTTTTTCCTTTTTCTTACAAGTCTCCTAGTTTACATATTACATAATTTATTCTTCAATATCCCCTTTTGAGACCTCGAGTCTCCTTTAAGGTCAGCTTGTTTTAATTTAGCTGTGGGAGTGATCATTACTTGTAGATTTACTCTAAGAAGGATTTTGTCTCCTGATATTGCTAGAAGCATTTCCCGTCTCTAGCACCATCTCATCAGTCTTTCGCATTGCATGAACATAATTTGCTGATTAAAAGTTTCCATTCATCCTATGATTTTCCTTTTGTCTTGCATCTTTTACTCTTTAAAAAACATGAATGATATGGATAACTGTAAGCTAGAGTGCCTTCTGGTTTTACTTGAACCATTTAATTTTCTGCCAGAGTCCAAATTCTGTTGTTTTGATTTGGCAGAAATGAATTACATGCAGAACCTTTTCTCAGATGATGGTTAACTGTATCTGTCTTTGCAGGTCACCGGGGAGCTATTAGATCACTTAACAAGCTGGGACGCATTGCGTGCTGCATTACCTGTTGGTACTGTCAGTGGAGCACCGAAGGTAAATTTTAACACCCTTGAAGACTGTAGCTTAAGTTTTTGCAGGCTCTCTTCTCGCTGATTTAGTTTGCAGTATACATTGGCACTTCCCTTCAGTTCTGATATTACTTGTGCTTAATAAACGGAAGCTATCAATAAATATCCGAGATCAATAAATATCCGAGAACCGCAAGATACCCTGTGTTGATTGCCACCAGTTTAAGATTGCAGTATTGGTTTTTTGGTCCTAAATCGTTCTGATTATGGTTGCTATAAAACAGGTGAAAGCCATGGAATTGATTGATGAGTTGGAAGTTGCAAGACGGGGGCCATATAGTGGGGGATTTGGAGGTGTATCTTTTAATGGCGATATGGACATATCCCTTGCTCTGAGGACCATAGTTTTCCCTACAAATGCTCGTTATGACACAATGTACTCGTACAGGGATATGAACAAACGCAGAGAATGGGTTGCCCATCTCCAGGCTGGAGCGGGAATTGTGGCTGACAGTGATCCAGCTGATGAACAAAGAGAGTGCGAGAACAAAGCTGCAGCCCTTGCCAGTGCCATTCATCTTGCAGAATCTTCATTTGTTGACAAATAAGTTGGATTTATCCATCGTCAGTGATCAGATATGCTCCTTGACAACTGTAGTGGATCTCTTTTAGATGGTAGACTGAAAATTGGGGGTGCAGGTGATAGGATATTAATAATTACGGCACGCGGATAATCCAGGAAACCATCATAATGTTATGACAAAAGTGAACATAAATTATTTCATAATAGCTTCGTGACTTCAGTTAAGTTGTCGATTTAAGAGACTTTTATAGCCATTTCCGTCGGTCCATCTTAAACCGAAGGAAGGTGTGCCTTGGACGGAGTTTCTTTTGCTATCATAAAGATAGTTACAAATATATTATGTGTTCCTTTTATACAAGCAGCTTGCTGCTAATTGATAAACGGCTGCTGTTGTTTTATTTTCGGCAGGTATCCGTATCAAATTATATATGGAAACTGCTAAGTCTATGAAATTAGGAGCAAAATTGCGCTGACGTTAAATTTATATTAGCAAATGAGGTTTAAAAATATAGTATATGAATTATTTTTTGGGGTAGTTGAAAACAAAATTCCTACAGAAGACCCTAGAATTAAAGTTCTCAATAACAGACTTAAAAGAATGCTTGCATTGCTTTCTTTCCATGGGCCTATTAAATGTTTAAAGCCGTGGTTGATTTTTTTAAAAGTAAAATAATTTATTCCCATAACGTCATCATAATTTGAATTTTATCATTATAGGAATACGAATTTTTTATAGATACATTATCAGGCTCTATATTTTCACTCAAAAAATTCGATCCTAAAGAGCTAATAGGTTTGTTTATATATATATATATGAAAGAGCTAATACCTTGATAATTGGAAACTATAAAAGTTCAATTGTTCATAAACTATAAGAAGTAATACCTTAATAAAAAAAATATAACCTAAATACGCAAAAGATATAAGAACCAATACCTCAAGGCTTAAACATTAGAGGCCAAAATTCATGAGGAAAAATCAAGAATCGATATCAGACGGAATATAAAGAACAAAATCTTAACCAAACCTCAAGCTCTAAAAACTGTTTGTCATAACCTCGTTTATTTACCTATGAAAAGCTCGACCGCAACACCAAACGAACACTCTCAAGCTATCCCCTTCGTTAACTTGATCCAAATTATTGCGTTAGTCAAGAGGAAAGCCTTCTCTCTTCCCCCAGACTAACACATTATAACTCGAGGACACCCTTCTCTACCCCCCACACTAGCACAATTCTAGAACTGCTTTGGTGAAATGAGAACAAACCAGAAAGGTCCACAAATGACAGGGACTGCAACAGTCTTCTCTAACAAGAGATAATGTACTTGAAACACCAGTGATAAATTCCTAAATACACTCTAAATTTCAATTGTCATTGCTTGACTCCATTTTCTAAATACACATCCCATATTTCAAACCAAACTTTGGAGGTGCCAACAAAAGGGGAATTTTTAAATAAAAGGTTTAAATAACATATAACATCACTGACTTTAACACCATCGGTTATAATTTTCTATGGTACTATGCATTGAAAGAAAGCAATTGAATTCTATACCAACTACTTTTAGGATGAAGATGCTAATTGCTTCAATTTTGCCTGCAAAATAACACCAGCTTCATCTGCCACACTTTTCTTTTTGGATGCAACCTGCAGTGTGAATTGTACAGTCATTTTTCATTTGAATAACATAAAATCTAATATGAGAATTCTTACATTCATTGAAAAGGCAATGTGAAAAAAGTAATAGACATGAACAAAGTGGGGGTGAGAGAAACATTGTTGAGTTCATTTTATAAACAAATTAACATTTTGGGGCAGTTTTTTTCCCCTAAAATAGTTATTTTTTATTGTTGTTAATGGTGTGGATAGCAGCCCATGGAAGCAAGCCAAAAATCTGTCATAAGAATGGTTGATGGCGTTGCTACACATTGCAGAAGCATTGTGGCTGATAAAATACAGATACACACAGTATACTAAAAAATACTGTAGAATAATAATACACACGCCTGTATATGTATCAGAACAGGATACCAAGTATTTGACTAAAAAATTTGTAGTAAGCTGCATGGATGCTTGATTAATAAGGAGAGAGAGAGGGAGATGGAAACGCTAATGGCGTAGCATAAGAAATAAAATTACAGACAACAATCTAGAAACATGTTGTAAGAAGTAAAATTCATCAAAAAGTACAAAACCCACAAACTTATAAGATAGTATCATAAGCCTTCATAGCATTACTTCGAAGGAGTAGAGAGGAACTAAAAACAGAGAGTCAGAGAGAGAAATTCAAATAGCACAGAGAAATAAAAAGAAACGAAGAAATGGAGGAAGAAAATGAAACAAAATCAATGGGACTCATCAACAGAGAGATTACTTGAGAGAACCAAATCAGTTGTTTGCCGGATATGTTGGAGGTGTTCATTAAAATGGGTCCCCAGTTTGGGTTCGGTTTAGCAAAACAAAAGAGAAGATATGAGGCTGCATGTTGGAACTGCAGGGTTTAGAACATGTAGAAGTAGAATGTTTTTCTCTGTCTCTAAAGAGAGATTGGTGGCTTTACTACCATTTCCATTTTGCAGGAAATCTGCTATGTAATAGTGTCCCGGATCCACCAACATTTATCTTTAGATTTTAAGAATCAGTCTGGGCAATAGAATAACCAGATTTAGTTTAGTATAAAAATTACATAATTACCACATCCGATTTAAAGTAAAAACAAGTATGAAATTGGAAGGCATTTGAAAGATTGCATTCCATTGGAAAGAGTGATTATATGATACCTCAACAAGTTGATCAAAGTTTGATTTGAGCAAGTTGATTTTGCGGTCGCAGTAGTCTTTTCCTTCAGGCACGGTTTTCTGCACAGGCATTGTTGAATTAAAAAGGATAAGGATAGGGATAGGGATAGGGATAGGGATAGGGTTAGGGTACCTGGATGAAGTATCCGGTTCCGACGTCGACAAGAACGTGTTGGGCGTCATGGAGAGTAGCGGGGACATAGAGGGAAGCGGTGAGGGGAACGAGGATTTGGTTACCTTTGGGGCGGAGAGAAAGGTCATTGAGGGCGGAGGAAGCGATCTCGAGACGAGTGGTGGCGGTGCGAATGTTGGAGAGGCTGTCTTGGAGAAGATTAACTTCCATATCGGTTTGTTCTTTCACTGCCTTTAATTGTTCCACACTCATCCTCTCCAGACCCATCCCCATCCCCATCCCCGTCGAAGAAGACCCACTCTTCCAAGCACCAGCCATCTCTCTCTTTCCTCCTTTCCTTCGATTCGATCGCAACTACTTACTTAACCTTTCAACTCTCAATCCCACCTCAAATAAATAAATACTACTTCACAACCAATTTCCATTCTGGATTTTAATCCTTTCAGATTTTTTTCAAATTTCAGTTGCTGTATTTAGGGTTAATATTCACCCACTTTATTTAAATTTAAATTACAAATTTGTTTTTCCAAAAAATAAAAACATATTTATTTTATTAAAAGGATTTTTTTTAAAAGCTCAAACATACAAATTCATTATCTATTTCTATTTTGTAAAATACTATAAGTTTTTTCATTTTTCAATTACATAATTAAATAAAATTTCGTTTTGTAAAATTAGAGATCAACGGATAATTTTTAAGAATTGGTATTTTTTACAATATTCACACAATTATTTTCGTAGTTTAAAATATTTTTCTTTTAAAAAAATACTAACAACATACTTTTTTTTTTATCACATTCTCTTGTTTTTATTTGTTAAAAACTAAGAAATTATACTAAACGAAATCATTAAATGTGTTTTAGGCCAAATTCCAACTTAGCCCATGCAACGTATCAATCTTGCTTTTACGAAGACTTTGCACACTAAGTTTACAAGGCAAATTTGCCCCTATTTATATATTGCTGCTATGATTATTAATGAAAGTCCATAATTTTTTTTTAAAAAAATATTTACAAGGTAATATTTAATTGGCATGTAACTCTGACATATGTAACAAAATTTTACAACTCCAATAGCCTGTTACATCAGTCATGTTCAATTAGAAACGTTTAGCATAACTACTGTCTCGTAAATTTATGTTAAATAAATTTTTAACTAATTGTGATATCTACATATAATGATATGAGACTGAATTTAAAGTTTTTTTTATAAGATAAAAAATATAAATTAAAAATC
>JAMLFT010011880.1:0-10780 GCA_026544285.1 Pachyrhizus erosus | reverse complement strand
TAAAAATATATAAATTAAAAACATATTTTTTCTTTAAAAAATTTTTAGGTGCTACTAAATAAGTTATTATATAAAGAATCTAGTATGTTTGTTCTTATTTTTTTTTAAAATGTTTTATAGTAAAATGAAAGGCTTTTTATTTTTATAATGTTTGTCTAAGCTGTTTAAAAAAAAAAAAACAGTTTTTTTGGATATTCTATTTTTTTTAAATGATAAATATTTTTTTAAATTTTAAACAAGCCGATTTAAAATAAATTTATTATATTAATATAATATGGATAGATAATTTTATTCTTTAAATATTTTTAAATAATAAAATAAGATTTTAACTAGAAGTGAGTAAAAATAAGTTTATTTTTGTTCTTGCTATATTCAAATGTTTATAATCTAATTTATTTTAGTAAAAATTCAAAACAAAATAAATATGTGAGATAACATCATCTTAATTTTCTTTTTTAGAATGATATTTCAATTTTAACATCATGTATAAGTAACTTGTAGAATTAAAAATATATTAAAACTTATGATTTAAATATAATTTTAGTTTTTTTAATATTTAATTTTAATATCTTTATTTTAAAATAGATACATTTAATCGTTTTATGTTAAAAAAATTATAATTTTAATATAATCATCAATTTTTTATTTATTATATTTAAATTAATTAAAATATTGTTTATGATACATTGAATAAATATATTAAATTTAGTTTTCAATTGAATCAAAATAAAATAAATAAAACATAAATAAAATTGATTATGAAACTAAAATTTTCAATTTTTTAAAACAGATAAACTAAATATTTTTATTTTAAAATAGAAAGACTAAAATTATATATTAAATAAAATAAAAAAATCAAAATTATATTTAAGTTAAAATTTAAAATATATTTATAATATATATTTTAAACTAGATTATATCTTATAATCATAATACGATGTTATATAAATTATTATTTATTAAATAAAAATTACATTATCAATACACAGTTATATTACCCCTATTTTCAACTAGCTAAAAAAATATTACCATACACACTAGAAAACTAATTTATCAACTAACACACACATATATATATATATAATGACTAATAATAATAATAATTAGAACCTAAATTAAATTATATAAACTTATTAAAAAAAGCAATGTTATAATTTTTTTTTAAAAAAGTTACTAAGTATACACGTTTAATTTATTAAAAAAATATTAATTAGGCAAGGGTAAAAAATCATTTTAAGACAATTTTTTTTTAAAATATCGGTCAACTCTTAGTTGATAAATTATAACTTCACACGATACTTTAATTAGCTTATTAGATCAAAACTTTTAACTTAATAACATTAAAAAAATCTACCAAACATTTATAATAGTTTACTTTTAGTCAAAGAAGCTAACTGCCTAACTTATAAATTATCTAGACTTTCTTTTGTTTAGGCAGCTAAATAAATGACTGATCATCGAAGAGCTAAATAGTTACTACAAAATGAAAAGTTAAGAGTTGAAAATTAAAAGTTGATAAACTCTTTCAAATAAAAATGTTTGGTAAAATACTAAAATAAATTAACGAATTAGCTCATACATATAAAATTACGTAAAACAAGATACTTATGTACTTGCGTGTCTACATAATAATTAAAATTTTAATGTTTAATATTAGGTAAAGTATATTTTATACGAAACTAAGAAAATAAAATAACTAAATATCTATATATATCATTATTGAAAATAAGGATATTAATAAAAAAACAAGAAAGAAAGAAAGTTCTGAACAAACGCCTCTAATAAATTATTTTTTGGTCAAATAAATCAGTTGACTAAATTGTAAACTAATCAACTATCTTGCTAAATACGCACCTAATTGTCTTGCCTAACATTCATGTGTCACTTTACTTGCACTTGTTGTTTTTCTTTTCATATTTAAGCTATAGAAACTTCTTTTTTAAATAAAATAAGATTACGATTGCTGGAGTTATTAGTATTCTTTTTTTATCTCTTTGCAAACCACCCGAATTAGGACTCATATTTAAGCAACAAACATGAGAAGCTTCGAGCACCACGCCCAAAAAATTTTTCTGAGTGACCAATGGTGAAATTATAAGATGATTTTAAGTCATCATGTTTGTACTAATTTTTATATCATATGCAGTGATAAGGGTGATTGAATAAACTTTTTCATAAATATTTAAAAAATAAATAAAAAATATAATAATTTTTCATAAATTAAAATTGATTTATATATAAGTTAATTTATAAAAAAAATTCATATTAATTTTTTAAAAATGATTTACATATATTTATATTCTTTTTTTTTTTTATCTAAATATGTCCAAAATACCTAATAACCTTTCGTGTCCTATATTAGTCATTGGTGTCTGTTAGGTATGAGTTCCTATTGTACTACTTTGGGATAAAAAGAAAAAGAAAAAAAGAACAGAACATCGCAACTTTACAAGCCTACTCAGACCGAGTCCGAAGGACTACCGATCGCAGTCCATTGGGAGTTAATGGAATTGTTGGATTATAGCCTACGAGGCAATGGCAATTGCTATTTACATCCTCCATTAAGTATATTTTTTTATATTTTTATTATTAAATATATTTTTGTAAACCTTATTTTTATATTCTTATATTTGTTTTTTTTTAAAATCTTATTTCATTATATCTTTATCTTTATTGTTTTATAAATTCTAATTTTAAATTCTTTTTTCACTCTCATATTTATGTTATATAATATTATAATATTTTTTTATCAAAATTATATCATTTGTGTAACATTGTGCTCCAAAATTGATTACTAATTTCATACATTATTCTTTGTAAATGAAATTTCATTTTTTACAACTAACTTTGATGATGACTTCCCATTTAATCTTTCAATTTTGTGTGTCCGACGTATCTTTCAAACTCCAAGTTTTACGTTCAAATAAACAAGTGTGTGCATAAATAATTTTTAAGATGTAATGTGACAAAATATGTGTAAATGAATTTAATTTTTGTTATTGATTATTGGAAATGAATTTCTAGTATAACATATATCAATTTTGAAAAGTCATTTTCAGAATTATAATTGATATATGTTATTATGCAAATAACTTTTCAAAATTAATATATGTTACTCCGAAAATGACTTTCTAAAATAATATATATCAATTTTGGAAAGATATTTTTGGAATTATAACACAATTCTAAAAATAATTTTTTAGAATTGATATATGTTATGGAATTATAGAAGACAAAGACTAATAAAACATCATGAGATGAACAAAACAATGTCAAACGAAAGACATCATGACATAAGGTTAAACCTATTTGTAAAAGGGGTAGGGTTTGGGTGAAAGGAACAAAGAGGGTGCAAGGGTTTAGAAATATACAACTTAAGGTGTAGAATTAGCATTATAAAGGTATAATTAATAATAAAAATTAATAAAAATGAAAAGATGTACTTAATAAATATGGAAGTGTAAATAGCAAGTGCGATTCTAAATTATTAAACATAAAGTCCAACCCAAGAGTTTAACAAGGGATTAACCATAGATTGCACAAGCATCCAGGGCTTTTTCAGCTTTTTCTTTTTTTAATTTTTTAGGATTAAAAATTTCTTATTTTTAATTTTAGGGGGTATTTAATAGGAAATTTTTTTGAAATTTCTTGAAAATATTAAATTCTTATATTTGGTATACTTAATTTAAAAATAAGTTTCAAGAGTCTTACATTCTTAGAAATTATTTTTAATAGTTTCCTACTAAAAGTTTCTCGTAAGAAGGGATGCAAATCCAACCTTGATAAAAAAATATCATATTATTTTTATTAAATCATTTAATGTGATAAATAATTAAAATTCTAAAAAATATTCTTTATAAATTAAATATTTTAAAAAATATTTATGACGAACCAAACAAATTTTAATTATTTCTTATAATCACGGATCTCATAATTCACGTTTTTCAAAAATCATGATTCTCGAACATGAATTATTTTTTATACCAAATATTTTCTTAAAGTTAGTTATTGTAGCATTATAATTTTATATGTGAAAATTCTTTGATTATTTAGAGTTGTTTGTGTCACATGAGATTAAATAATAATTAAATAGATGAGAAACAATAATACAATCAAGTTTTATTATTGTTCTAAAAAAATATTAACTAATATGTTAGTGCATTATAAAAAAATATAAGAAATGTGAGTTAAACTCTACCTAATAAATATAAGAAAGCAATATACACATAACATATCACATCAAAATCCTTGATATGGACATCTCTAACATGTTTTCTTTTATAGGAGTAGAGACATAAAAAAGGTTAAATTAGAATTTTGATCATTTATCTTAGCGTTTTAGATTTAATTTCATTTTTTATCTTAAAACAATTAATTTAGTTCTTTATATTTGTAAATGACTCAAAATAATAATTTTTGTGAGGTTTGTTAAAAATGAGTGATTATTAATATAAGAAGCTACACTTAAGAAGCGAATAATGATCTTACAACCTTTGTTGGCGCTAGAAACCAAGCGTTCCTTAGTGATATGCATGTCAACAAGGTAGGACAAAGATAGATATGTTGTTCATTGTCCCCCTGGATGCTCTTAATCCTTGGAATAAGATTTTTTTATCCATCTCTGTCCCCATTCGGGATCGGGTATACCCACCTCGTCCTCATTCCTACTCACTGAAATAATTACTGATTTTTAGCAATATATTTATATTTTTTTACTAAATTTAAATTTAAATTTAATTTTATATGCCATTAAATTGAATAAATCATAAAATGCATTGATTTATAACAAATTTAATTCATTATAAAAAAAATGTCAAGTCTCATAAAATTAAATAAATATAAAATAACTAATTTTTTGAAAATAAGTATGAGTACAAATACAAGACGAGTAGTTACATATTCATCTTTGTTCTGGTCACTATTTTAATATAAAATAACTAATTTTATGAGAACGAATATGAGTATAAATACAAGACGAATAGTTATATGCTCATATTTATTCTCGCTAACGTCGTGTAATACTCATATTTGTATTCATATCTAAGTAAAACAAATATTTCTTATCAAAAATCAGAATTGATTTAGATAGATACTCATGGATATAGAAAATTTTATCATATGCCCATTGAAAGAATGTACTCTCATCAAATAAAAAATAAAAAATTGAATTTTTTTTTAATTAAGTCTCACACAGTCACATCTTACTATTATCTTCTTCACCATAATCATTTTGTCGCATCAAAATCACAAGTTTTTCTTAAATATAATTTAAAATAAAATTGTTATTTTCGTAAGTGGTATTGCCATGTCAGATGTGCTTGGTAAGAAGACAGTTCTTAAAACAATGGCCATGGGTAGAAAAGAAGCACTTTTATTATTTACAATTTAAAATTTAAAACATAATTGATCAAGTAAATGTTTTTTGCTTTTCTTTATTTTTAACTTGAATAAGTAGATACAGAAAATACTACATGCTTATTTAAATTAAAATGACTTGCGATAGACATATGTTCCTTGTAGCCAAGTAGAGAGAGTTGGGAGCATATTGTAGTGGAAGTGTTTGGGAGGTCATATTGTGGTAGGAAAAATAGGATAATTAAGCTGCCACAAAAAAAACTTATATTGTCATTCTTTCAACCCCTTGGAAAAATAAAGGTAGAGATTTGCAATGCCTCATCAGTGAAATGTAAAAGAAAGATTATGAGGCGAAATCAATCGGCAACCTTTTTGTATCTAGAATGGCAACACCCCTTGCGAAGAAGATAATTATATTTAAGAAAAAATAAAAAAATCCGATGATATTGATGCAACTAAACGGGTATGGTGTGACTGTGAGACTTAAATAGAGAAGCTTTCAATTCCACGTTTTTTTTGTTTGATGAGAGAAGGGAAAAAATCCTCTTCAGTAAGGGGATGGTTTTTGTAGGAGAGAGAAAGACATAACGGTGTGACCCAAAATCCTTGTCTTTTTCTCTCACTGGAACGAACCATCCAGTATTAGAGAGAAAATAACTCGAATGTTGTTACGATAACCATCACACCATCGAGTACAACTAGGCAAACTGCCAAGCAATTTTAACGGGTTTTGTTTTAACAAGCTACTAACCATACTGCTTAACCCCTAAGTTAAACGAGTCGACCTGCATCCAAAAAAAAAAAAATAGAGAATTTTTTTTAAAAAAATCTAAAATTTATTCCATTTTTAAACCATTTTAAAAACAATTGTGAATTGTCTAAATTTTTTTTTTTTTTGCATATTCTCAAGCCACCTAAAAACATTTCCTACATCGAATGAGTTTTTGCTTTGCCTTTCAAAAACAATTTTATAGTCCAGTTGCTAAGAAATAAACTCAAAATAAACTACAATGTTTTTACTTTTTTTTTTAATTTAATTTAATTTTTTTACTAAACATGCATGCTAGACTGCTAGAGTAGTTTATTTTTTAATTTTATTTTACTTTTAAACACACACCTAAAGCTAACACCACACCCCTGTATTTTTAAGTAAGATGTAAAATACTTGCATGGATCCACGGACAAGCCCCTTTAACATGCGGGATAAACAAGCCCACAATTTATATGGTCTAAAACAAAAAGTTTGTATACCATGCAGGCTACGGGAAACCTACGGGTCCAAATCCATTTGCTCGACTCTACTACTAAGGGATGCTTGGTTGTTGGCCCCAACAGATCTCTGGCAGAACTTTCTCTGCTAATAGTTGTTTCTAATGGAACTAACAAAAAGAGTATTTTGATTCACCTTGAAAACATAAGAAATTAAAATGTATTTTTTAAAATAAAAGATCAAATTAGGTCTAAAAAATAAAATAAAAGAGAACAAAAGTAGACTCCATTATTTTCTGAAAAGAAATTTTCTTTGGGAAATTATATGAATAAATTTATTTTTATATAAAAATATACTATCTTATAGGTTGCTAATTTAATTATTAACTGCTATATATTAATTTTGAATATTCATTTTCAAAGTCAAGATTTGTTTTCACTATTAATTTTAAATTACATAAATTATCTTCGTAATTTACTGCTTAATTTTAAAAGTATTACATATTTAATTTATTTTTATATGATAAAATAGAGGTTAAATTAATATGTAGCCATGTAGGTCATTAAACTATTAAAAAAGAATTAAATAATTCCTTGTACTTTAAAATAAAGGAACCTTCTTAAAAATCTCTAAATACTTTAATGACCTACAAATTGATTTAGCCTAAAATAAAATCTTCAGTCTTGATTATACGAATAACTTCTTATGCTTCATTCTTTCTTAATGATTTGATAAGGAGATTTTTTTTCTTTTATATATTTTAAAATTGTCTAAATTTAAAAACCTAGAAAATGCATTGAGTAATCTTCAGTGTAAAAGTTTATTTAATTTTCGGCCATTCCCTTGTTTCATGGATCCCTACTTGCACATGAGCCTTTGAGCTTGAAGCGTGAATAATGCAAAGGTGGCACCTCTGAAATTTTACATTTTATTAGAAAAATGGGTGTGTCAAGGATTAAATTTTAGATCGTTTGGTCATACAAGCTATACCATGTTAAAAACCAACGACCTCAAAAGCTTGTTTTGTTAGGTGAAAAGACATGAATAATTTTGTATTACATCTCTAATAGTTAAAAATAGAAAATGTAAAATTGCACAAGAAAGTCACACGAAGCCTTCACAAAGTTATAATTTAGCTGAAAAAGTTTCAATATATATGCAAAGTAACAGGACAATTTTTAGGATTGCTTATTATGATTACAAAACCATCCTACTACTACTTGATCCAAACTATTATTCAGTCATCTGGCCAGGGTAGGCTATTTTATTTCTTCTCACGGTCACATTTCCTGGACTCTTTATTTATGTTTTGTTCCTTCTTTTCTTTGGGATAGGGGGGTGGGGCGGATACTGCAGAAAAATCAAATCAAAGCTAATCTCTAAGCCTTAAGAGACAAAGCACTCACAACCTGCTACGTGCAGAGGACTCAAACTAGCATGAAAAATATCCCTATAGCTACACCTTTTCTTTTCCCAGCTGAGACGAGTATCACTCCCCTAGCTACTTAAAAATTCCATTTGGCAACATCTTTTTTAACAGAAATCTCAATCTCAATTGGCGAGCAAACTTTACTATTGCTTCATACTGCCGTCTCTGAATGTGTGAAATTGGGTGATCTTATGGTAGCATATGAGACGCCAACAAAACAGAATGAAATAGTCTGTTCTATTCTGTTCTCCTTGATTCTACCCTTTTAGTAAAACTAGAATTTACTATTTTCTATGTCCTGTTCTGTTCTAAAATACAACAAATATATAACATAATACATCTGTTATACCAAATGCTACATCTATTCTTCAAATTAATAATGAGCAGCGCAGTTATATCAAATTTAGGGAAGAATTTTGCTAACTAAGGACTAAGGTGGCAACATCCTCTCTCTTGGGCAAACTCTCAGTCACCTTATATAACAGCACAAATGGTTAGTCATTAGTCAGATTACGGTACAGGCTGTATCATTTAGGCACAGGATTTTCTGCTGCTTGCTGTTCCTCACAAGAAAGAAGACCTTTAGTTAATACACCCAAATATGGAACATTATTTATGACCTTAGTTACATCTATAATTATATGGCTAAAAATAGTTTAGTGCATATGTAACTCCCAAAATTGAATTCTATTACTTAATGTCTTGGCCTGAAGTCAGCAGTCAGCAATTCCTGAAATATTTAGTCAAAACGGAATGTTAATACTTCTTAATATAGTTCTTATTATTAGGTGGAAGACATCTGAGTTCCACTCCTTATTTAGTAGAATCCATACAGATTTCACTCGATATTAAAGAATATGTTGAACATTTGTTTTCAACCAAACATGTATCTATGTCTATTGATTATGTTGAAGTCTCAATTGGGTATGCCTTGGTAGTTATAATTATTACTCTACATGATTATCGGGTACATTTTCATTTTTTTTAATGTATCAGGGCACCAAGGAGATCATTGCTACATCAAATACGAGTGGGATCTTAGCAACACCACCTTATAGCCTCAAACTGCCATGCAGGAGGAAAGTGTAACCTAGTCTTAAATTTGAAAAGTTGAAATATGATTTTAATTCCTTTAGTTTTCAACTACTTGAGCTTTTGACATCTATAGACTTGTTGCAATTTTTTTTGTCTTAAACAAATGTATCATGCCAAATTACCAATATTTTCTCTCATTTCAGTTTAGGCTCTTTATCTTTAAAGTACCAGTCCCTATATTTTCACTGACTTGAGCTTTGGTATCTATAAAGTTGTTGCAGATTTTGTTTTAAACAAATGTATTAGTACCAATATTTTCTCTCATTTCTGTTTCAGCTCCCTATCTTTAAGGTGCCAGTCCCTATATTTTCACCAATTAGATTTTAATCCCTGCAATTTCTACTTATTAAGGTTGTCTCTATCTTTTCACAACAGATTGATCTAGAGGGGGAAAAAAGCTTAGTGACATGACCCCATTGATATGTGTGTGCAATTTAAGGACTGAAATCAAAACGAATATAAACTATATAGGCAGAAATCTTATCGCTGAAGGCAAATTGAACAAGCTGACAAACAGTTGGGATACATTATGTAATCATACAGCAAATAAAGGGTATCTTATACTTTTACCGGCCAGATTTATATCCAGTCCAGTGTCAACTCCAGTAGATAGATTTGAAAGGCAAAAAAGGATTGGGAGCCAAAAAGAAGCTACAACCACATAAAGGAATCTAAGCAGAAAAATTCAAGCACCCCCATAAAATCACTGTCAATACTACTTATTGATCCTAAACAAAAAATGTAAGAGGAATGACTTTGTTCTAACCTCTTTTCTCTTGTCCTTATCCTGACTTGCGAATAATTTCTTCCGAGGGAAGCTCAAGTGTCGCTCCAGCATGCTCTTTACCCGGCTTCACCGCTGCAGCAATAAGGTTGCAAAAATTGAAAAAAGGACTTATTCTACTCAGATACAGATTTTATTGAATAAAGTTGCTAGCTCCTCCAAAAATAAAAACAAAAAAGATGAAAGGCGAAGCCAAAAGTTCAAACGTAAACCTAAAATTCCATATAATTCAAAGTTGGTGAACTGCAATGTGGTAGTGCCGGTCGAGGAATGAAAAACAAACAGGAGGTGAGCACAGTGCATACCGTAAGAGCCAGAATCGGGATTGAGATGTGCCTGGACGATCATGTTGCTGATGAAATGGGAGGCCTCTTCAGCCTCTTGGAGAAGCTTCTGGATCTCCACCTCGGAGCTCACGTTCTTGTTTTCCTCGAACTTCTTCCTTACTTCCACCGCAGATTCCTTCAGCATCATACTGTCGCCGGTAAATGTTTTCCGAGTCGCTTTCAGAAGCGCGCGGTACGCGCTCAGAACTTGCCCTCTCGCCATCTCTGATACTTATCTCTCTCTCTCTCTTCGATCTCTCTCTTTTTCTCCTTCTGCGTCGTTTTTAGTTTCGCTCCTTTCTAATGTGTAGCAGTATCATCACACTAGATACGACCCCCTATCAATTTTCTTATATTGAATTGAAACCCTCATTTTTTTTAATAACTATATTTTCAGTAAAATGAGTTGAAGCTCTATATTTTTATAATGAATTTGGTTTTTAAAATTTTAAAAATATATGAATTTAATTATTTTTAATTTTAAAAAATATGATAAATTTTTAAAAAATATTAATTAAATTTATATTTTTTTGAAGTTTAAATATTAAACTCATCAATATAAAAATATAAAGAACTTTAAT
>JAMLFT010011879.1:0-10780 GCA_026544285.1 Pachyrhizus erosus | reverse complement strand
GAAAACGCTATTCGCACCCCCCAGTTACTGTTCATCTTCTTCGTTTAAGATTTTCGAACCAGAGGGAACGCAGATTCCGTTCCGCTTCGAGGGAACCGCCTTTACCGAATCAATATAGCAAACACATTACAAATGATATTCCAAACAACAGTTTATTAGAATAACGACTCCTCCTACAATTTTCCCCTTTCCCCATCTTAGTTTTAAATTCATTATGTGCCCATTCAAAATCGTTCAGATAGAATAGAAAATAGCAACTCGAACTCGAACCCAAAGTTACCAGATATGTGTGACATAAAATCAAAATTTGGCAACGATTACCAACAATAGCAAGTTCAAAATCAACCGAATTAAACAATGTAAAGAAGAAGAAAAATTATTCAGCGTAAACAATGAACCTAGACACAAGGAAATCGTTCTTAAAAACCAAACAGGACAATCACAAGTACACGGTGGCTCCTCCTACCTCGTGCTGTCTTTCTCTAGGTTTGGTAAGTTGGTGTTGCAAGTGTTGACATCGCTGCTCTCCCTCTCTCTACACCTCGTTAGCTCTTTTGTCTGGTAGTACTTCTCTCAGTTTGAAGGATGTGCAGAAAACCCAGCTCTCTGTGATGGAAAATGAAGCACGTTTATAGACGCACGAAGCCTAGCTCTCTCTTGCTTCTATGGCCAGGACGTGTCCAGACTGCAACGCATAGTTTGTACCTGGGTTTGGCTTGCGTACACGGCGTCCCCTAGCAAGTGTAGCCGCTCTCCACTAACTTCTGACGAGATGCAGGTCCTTGGAAAGGGGCGAAAGCAAATTCAAAATGCCTAGTGATGTTGCTCGTTTTTTTTTTTTTTTTTAACGCAATTGGGCCGCTAGCCCAACTGCTCCACCTTGCCCTATTCGCACCTCTCGTTTTCCTCTTCCCACTCCCTTCTTCTTCTTTTTTTTTATTTTTTTTATTTTATTATATTATTATTATTATTATTATTTTCTCTTCTTAAATTTTACTCTTTCCCTTATTTATTTATTTATTTATTAATTCATTCCTTTAAACATTCACCCATATACTATGATAAAAAGTAAACTTTGAAATTAATATTATATATGGATTTGGGATGTTACAGTTATGTCCGCTTTACTTTCTTTCATGCAGTCCCATTTGCCCCCACTTCTTACAGACAGATAGATCTATTTATCATACTGACTTAGGTGGAAGCTCCACGAGTCTTTAAATCGCCTCCCAGTTTCCCTTCTCATCCTAAGAGGAGACGACCATGTAACTTTTCCTCAACCCGAAATAGAGCTAGAATTGTTAGATTTGCTCCCAAAGCTGACTCCTCATAGGAGGAGGATCCTTCAGAAAATTCGGGAGATAAAGTTTAATTTCTCTTTGTAATAGTTGTTTAGTACTTATGAGAACCTTTGTTTTAAATAATAAATGAAAGTTTATTTTAGAACATTTATATGTATGTTTAATTAACATATAAATTAGGTCGTTATATATAGCGCCTCCCACTGTCCCAATTACTATATTTTAATCCTAGATAGGTATGGTGAGTCAGGTAGGCTTGAAGTCTATATTGGGAGGCAACTATGGCAGAGGAGGTGTGAGGTCGAAAGAGGAGCTTCCATGGCGGTGAAGAAGAAGAAGAACAAAGAAAGGATTAGGATTTCTTTTATCCTAATTTGTCAGTGATGTGCCTAGCTGCCTAATTGACAACTACACATTCCTCTTTTTCTTAGCGCCTAAAAGGGGGCAGGTTCGAGTCTCAGCCAACCCTTTTAGTTTTTTGCTTTTATTTTCTCATATTTATCGCTTATGCCTTATGTATTAATTAAGCCGCTATTATGCTACCTAGAGTGGGTAGCTCAATTGGCAAAGAGGTGCCCTCTCTCTCCTTCCTCTCTATCTTGGGTTTCATTCTCTCCTAACCCATTTCGAATTTTCTTTTTATCATTTTCTGTTTTTATTTTTCATTTTATTATTTTTACTTCTAAAATTCCTATAAATTATTTTATATTTTTCTCTCTTTGTTCCTATTTTTTCTTTATCAATAATAATTATAAATCTCTTAAATATTTTATTTAATTTATTATATTTATATAATTAATTATAAAATGCAGTAAAAAAATCCATATTTTTATTTCTATTTTTTTTTCTGCTACTTATATCTAATCAAAATTTCCTTTAAAATATATTTTCTTTTAAATTACTTATTTATCTTTTTAATTAATTAATTTTAATTTATTCTATTTTATTTTTTATAATTTATGATTAGTCTATTTCAAGTTCTTGCGTAATTATGATTCCATTTCTTAATAACATTCTAGTATTTATTTCTTCTTATAATTCTAAATTCTACATTAATAAATTACCAAAACTATAAATTCTAATATATATAAACTTAAAAATATGATGTTACATCATGTGCCTTGGATAACCACTATTGAGATACCACTGTGATTGCTTGGCTTTAAGGCACACTTGCAAAACAAATTAAATGAAGGATTTAGGCACCCTATTTTCCTTAGGTCCTTGAGGATTAGTATTCACATTTGTTCCTTTGGAAATCCATTTGAATCTTCCACTAGGAACACCAACCTTTTTATAAAACAATTATTTGAGGTATGCCCTTTGATCATGCAGTAATGACATGTTTTGTTTATAGAGCTTGAAGCTTTGGCAAGATGAAAGAAACTTTTGTAATAAATTTTGTTAGGCTTTTAAACATGTTTATTTGTTGTGATAAAAGATTATTAAGACTCTTACTTCCTTTTGTGAATTTTGATAAGGTATTTGCCAAATATCTATTTTGCCTTTCAAGAACATTACAATTTTCACAATGCAAATGTTCGTTTGTGGAACTATAAGTTTTATTGCAAGAAGAATTTTGAATGATCTTTTCTAACTTTTCTTTTTCACTCTTGAGATCATTTAATTCTTTTTGCAATGGAACTAATTTATCCACATGTCATCTAAGCTTTCCTTTGAGTGTGCTGTTAGACATAACCAAAGTCTTAGCTTGTTTTTGCAATTCATTAAAGGTATCAAGCAATTGATCATAGTTGTCTTGATAATCCTTGTCAGAACTACCCAATATCTTTGAATTGCTTTCTGCCAAAAGGCATATATTTGCTTCTTGAATTTCACTAGTTTTGTTTGAGGAGTTAAAAGCATTGTCTTCCCAATCTATATAGGCTTTCTTTTTCTTCTCAAGAACCTTTTTCTTTTTATCTCCATTTTGTTGTTTCTTGAGATATAAAGGAAAATACGCTTTAATGTGTCCAACTTTTTCACATTCAAATCAAGTGAAAGTAGAAGTTGATTCATTCTTCTTGATTACTTCCTTGAATTGAAAAGGTTTGCACATTGAGTTGTTCTTCTTCAAAATTTTCTAAATCTTTTGACAAGAAGAGAAAGATTTTCTATATCTGACCCTTCTACTTCATTTTCTTCACTTGAAACTAATGATGATTTTAGCGCTAGAAATTTTCCTTTCTTTTGTATCTCTTCTACTTTAATTAATCTTGCAATATCAAGCTTGTACTGTTAATTTTCCAAAGAGTTCAACATTAGTCATTGTTGTTAAATCTTTCAATTCTTAGATTGTTGTCACCTTTGGTTACCATGATATCTTCAAACATTTAACGCCTTTGACATTCAAATCTTCTTCAAAATTTTCCCTTAAACCTTTGAGGTGATTCACCATATGAGTAAACCTCTTTTGAACATTGCAAATGTTTTCTCCTTAAGAATTCTAAAGGCTTCATATTCCTGTATAAGAGAGTTCTTTCTTGATCTCCTCACTTCAATTGTCCCTTCATGATTCATCTAGATTAAATCACACATTTCCTTTGTTGTGTTATATGCAAAAATCCTAAAAAACTCATTTGAATTTAAGAAAGAATGTATAATATTTATAGCCTTAGAGTAATTCCCTCCTTTTCTAACTTCATTTATGATCCGTAGATCAAAATGCTCTTCAACCATTTCCATTTTTCATTCTACCATGTAGAAAGGGATTGAATAACCATTTACCACAACAACCCAAATGCCTCTATTATCAAACTCCATGACTATCTTCATCGTCATTTTCTAGAAAGGATAATTCACACCATAAAATAGTATTGGTTTGTTGATAAATGCACCTTCTGCGAAAAGGAAATTAGCTTTTAGCAATTTCTTTAGAAATCTTTAAAAACATGAACAATTTTTAAGAAACCAGCTCCTATGGCAAGTGTAAAATATAGTTGACAAATCTAGAAGGGTGATTAACTTTATCCTTTTTTTCATTACAAAAGCTTTTAACATAACGAAAGACTTTTCCCAATGATGTTTATTTATCCCTTCTTCATTGATAAAAAATGATATCATTAAATCTTTTGATTGATGATCCAATAACAATTTAAGAGATATAGAAAGATGAATGCAAAGATTTATACTGGTTCAACTAGAACCTAGTCCTACATCTAGTATTAGTTTGACAACCCCAATCAAACCCTTTCTTACACTATTAAAATCTATAATACAAACATTATGCACACTCAATTTGAACATACCATTTTATTGAAACTTACAAGAAAATTAACAAGAAGCATTTGACTTCTTATCTTTTAATCTTATAACCCCTCTAAGATCTAAATAATATAAAAAGAAAGTTCATGGATTAGAATATACCTTAGAAGTGTAGAATGATCAGATTGAATTTTGATCTTACGCATTTATATGGTTCTTTTTATTATTGGTCAAATCTTTGAATGCAATCAATCATTCTTTCACTTAATCTCTTTCGTTTATAATAGAAAGATAACTTATGAATTTGAAAGCAAACTTTGATATGAAAGAGTTTTTGTGTATTTGAAAATTGAATTTATGTTAATGTTTTTAGTTTGAGAGAAAATGGCGTTTTATAAAGAATTTTTTGATTTAAAAACTAATTTAACAAATTACTTAATAGATTACATAACTTAGTTATAAATTCTAAATTGTGTAATTGGTTGTGTAATTGATTAAATCAATTTTTTGTATCAATAAAACAAATGATCGATAGTGTAATTGATTACTCTTATGATATAATCGGTTACATAAAAGTAGTCTAAAATATATTTTTTTTTTCTAGGCAACATATAATTGATTAAATCAAACTGTAATCGATAACATAAGCTAAAATTGTTGATTCTAGATTCTTTTAACTATTGTAATTGATTGCATAATCATGTAATTGATTAAAATAGTTAAAAGACTTTATCAAATTTAAAATTAACAAAATTTTGAACCATCTAAGAGCTATATGTAGACACAAACCTATTTTACTAAACAAATAATACAATGTCACATCTTTACATGGTTGGTATAATGAAATAAACTAAAATCTGAGTCTTGAAGCCTTGATCATCAACAAGTAGTGAAAAGTACGTTCTGGTGGAAAATAAATGCTTAATGGAAAGTAATTGCTAGTGAGCAATAAATTCCTAATGGAAGTGTTAATGGGATTGAATTACATGTACTTCAAGGGGTGCTTTACTTAGCTTATAAATAGGACTTTCTTGTAAGCTTCCAAGTTAAGAGTTATAGGTTAATAAACACAAGTGTTTCTTTTTTGTTAATGTTTAACTCTTAATTCTTAGGTTAAAAACGTTATAGTCTTAGTTCTACTAAAAGGTCGTAGTTATAGTCACAATTCTTGATAACTTTGGTTCTATTAGCATGTTCTAGTTAGGGTCAAGTTTCTATTTATTTCTTTTATTTGTTTTCAAGACAATCCTACATCAATTCATATTAAAATATGAATAGCATGCCCATGTTTCCTAGTTGCTCCTAGTGAAGCTAAACCCTAGCACAACCATGTTGGACTTAGCATGATTGTGCCAAACTTCATGACCCAGCATTGTTATTTTGTTATAAATAGAAAGTGGTAAGTAGGGGTTTTTGGATCTTTGGCTGTTTTTTTTTAAAAAAAAAAATAGAAATCTCTAAGTGATTGAGTGGCTATATGAAAGACTTTTGGGATTAGGGAGTATATGAGGAGCATCATAAGAGTTTTGACTTGTAAAATTTTATTTTCTCTTATTCTTTATGATTTCAATTGTAACTAAGTATCTTCTTGTGCCCATGACTAGCTAATTTCCTTTTACTAGGGTTGTGATGTAAAGTTTGTATGTAATTTCCCCAATACATTATTTTAATTGAAGTTCTATATTTTATTTAATCAATTAATCTGTTTCACTACCTTTCTTTGTGTATAAACTTGATCAATCCTAATTTAGTCAATTGCTTCTTAGAAATCCACAACACATAATTGATGGAATTATGAAACAATTAGGTGTATAACGTATGGAATTATTAAACAGGTGGTATAAATTTTTAATCAAAGTAATTATCTTTTAATTATCTCCCTTTTGTGCTTGATCATTTTTATTAAATTAAATCCTACATGAATAATTGTTTTAATTTAGGGAAAATATTATCAATAGATTATGGCTAATATCTATTAATGAAATTAAGAAAGATGATTAGTAATTGAAGTCTAATTTACAATTCAATTAAAAAGAAATTTTGGGATAATTACTAACATTGTTGAAGTCATAATCTTAGGTCTTGTTTTGTTGACAGTCTCTTAAATTGCTACTACTTATTTCTTAAAATTTGTTTTCTACAAAGTAATTGATACCATTTTCTCAAACAATTGATTCGCTTAGATTAGTAGAATTTAATCATTTGGGAACCAACACTAGTCTTTATGATACAATATTCAAATTTAAGGTCTAATGTTAGACTCTTATAAGGTCAGCTTCTCTTAAGCACACAATTTATACACATCAATGGTCAAAGATAGGGAAATGATGTGAAAACACACTGAAAATTTTGTATCCAAAGGATAATCTAAGCAATTAGGAGTTTTAGTGCACTATATAAGTGTTTGTCACAAAGCAATTAGGGTTTTTGTAGGAAGAGTCTTTTTCCCTTGTTGCTTAGAATTTGTTATAAATTTTGTAACCAAAAAATGAAGGCTTAATTACAAATTTTACCATCAATTTTTCATCCTCCACCTATATCTAATCAAGCATCCACTAACCCTCTAAACATCACACCTATTAATAACCATTCTCGATACCCTTCTACTCTAGCTATGTCACCTATTCCTCAACCTACACTTGCTCCTACACTAGTTATGGTCCCCAACCCACAACCACGATGCTCAACAAGTGACAAGACCTCTAGTTCACCTTGCTGATTATTCATGTAATATGACCTTTGCTCAATCATCTTCATCGTCTCTAGGTACATAAATTCCTATCTTTAACTATCTTTGTTGATATGCAACTTCCTCTCAGATTTTGAAGAAAGGGAGAGAATCGGGTTTGTCGTCTCAATAAGTTACTTTATGGATTAAAATAAGCCTCTCGCACTTGATTTACTACTTTTTCAAATGCATCACTTGAGTCTAAAGTTGATTACTCCATGTTCACCTTTACTCGTGACTCTTGTCTCACCATTTTACTTTTTATGTTGATGATATTGTAATTATAGGAGATGATCTGTTGGTTATTCCACTTCTCAAGCAATATCTCTCTACTTGATTCGACATAAAAAATATGGGACCATTAAAATATTTCTTAAGCATCAAACTTGCACACTCCAAGGTTGGAATTTTCTTAATCAGCAAAAGTATGCATTAAAAATATTGCAAGACACTAGTTATCTTGCTAGTAAGCCAACTACAACTTCATTGGATTACAATCACACTCTAGTTGCTGATGTTGGTAAGCTCTTATCCTACCTTGCTCTATATAGACGATTGGTTAGTAGACTTCTATATCTTACTATCACTCGTTTAGACGTCACTTATTTAGTGAGCTTATTCTCATAATTTATGCCTTCTCCTCGAGATTTATATTGGCAGAAAATACTTAGAGTAGTAAGATACATCAAATCTGCTCCTAACTATGGGATCTTACTCTCTCCTACTCTTCTTTACGACTATATGCTTACTGTGATGTAGATTGGTCCACATGCGCCACATCTAGAAGATCAATCTCTAGTTATTATCTTTTTTGGACCAAGTCTTCTTTCTTAGCAAACCAAGAAGCAATCTACAGTGTCACGCTTCTCTATCGAAGCTAAATATTGGTCAATGGCCAATGTTGTTAGTGAAATCACATGGTTCCAAACCCTTCATGAATTGGGCATTCCACAACTTCCTGTAACTTTATCTTGCACCAATCAAGTTGTCCTCCATATAGAAAACAATCATGTTTTTCATGAAAGAACCAAACATGTTAAAATTGATTGTCATTTTGTTTGGAAAAAATTAAAGAAGACAAAGTTTGAACCACTTGTGTTCTCTCCAACCAACAACTAGCAGATATCTTCACCAAGGCACTTCTTCAAACTCCACATACTCAATGGATTTCCAAGCTCATGTATCTTCCTTATCCTTGAGCTTGAGGGAGTGTTGCACAATTAGATATATGATATGATTGAATATTATTGCACAATTAGAGATATGATATGATTGCACACTATTGTACAATCAAAGATATGATATAATTGCACAATCATCTTGTTCCATTGTCAAATATTCTATATAACTTACCTAGTTTACAACAATACAGCGTAATCTTCTCCAATATCATGCAAGTAACAAATACCACTTGTATATATATTCTTTTTATGATTGAATAATATATAACCAATTACTTTCAATAAAATATGAAGATTGCTTGTGAGTACATAGTTTATAGAATAATATTGTAACTTTTTTTTGTATCACCTTATTTGATGCATTGAACGTACTTTGTAGTTTGTCATGAAGCTCCTATAACTAGAGGTTCTGGTGCTAAAATATCAACTTCCATTGTTGAGCATTTCTTCTTAAAGGTATGTTCAACCTTTTATTTCTTTTCCCCACCACAATGTCCCTTATAATTAAATAGACAAATATATATTTTATATATATCATGAGGAATTTCTAACATGGCATCACACATAGAATGATTTTTTTTGTTTTTTTCTTTTTGGAGGCACTTTCGAAAGTCGAAGTCATTAGCTTGAATAATTTAGTACATTGTGCCTATATTTAAATAAAAACAGGGTTACAAGAGAGAGCAAACAAGTGTAAGCTCAACCCATTAGAGTATTCTTCTCTACATTTATTTATAATTCTACTTTCAAGGAAGGTCATGTTCATTTTCATTAGCCTTCTCCACAAACTTTCAAGTAGAAGGCTCAAAATTCACTACAGCCAAACTAAAAAACCAACTAAGAACACTTTATGAGAGTCAAGAAATATAGTCACTAAAGGCTAGAGTTTGTGAAGAAACTTCTCTTAAAAAAAGGAATGACCTAGAGTATCAAGTCTCCACTATGAATAATTGGATCTATTTTTAAGTTTCAAAACATCATCCAAAATGTTTGTGTTTTATTGTGTTTTGTGCTGTTTTAGTCTAGATAATGATTTTGTGAAGTTTGTCAAAGATTATGTAAGTTTCTTTAGAAGCGATACTTGGACTTTCTGTTTTCCTAGTAAAATTTGGTAAATTTGCCAAAGACCAAACATCTCCTTAGAAGGAGGGAAGGAAAATGAAATAAAGTAAAAAACATGAATAAAAAATAATAGAATGAATACTTTTCCAACAAGAACTTCCTTATAGGATCAACAAAAGTGATTAATACTTAGACATATTATTATCTTCCTCAACTATTGACTTTGAAGTAGAATTATGCAATTATGTATAACATTTGTATCTCAAAACATTAGAAGCATGAGATCATAAATACAAGATCAAGAGGAAATTCCATTTGCATATATGAATTTAGGTTGAATTGTTGTGGTAGTTCCAAAATGATGTTGTTACCTCAACATTACGATTCTCAATTTAAAATTCTAAAATTTTTTGAGATTGAATTATGAAAAGTTTCAAAGTTTTGAAATTAACAAATTATTGATTTCTTAAACTTATAGAAATATTCAAAGTCAATATGAAGGTATTTACCTTTAGTAGTATATTCAATTTCAATTTTCTAATGTTAGTGACTAACGATATTAATTCAACATTGAATATTGTAGTACTAATAAAACAATGGTCACTCAGGATATTTATCAAACTCATTATATGAAAATTGACATTTCAACTTATCTTTAATGTAAATCATTTTCTTATGTTCTAAAATTGGATCAATTAAGGGCATTTCATCAATAATGATAATCTCAATTGTAATCACCTAGAATAGTATCCTGAAAGATCAAATTAAAGCAGATGAACATTTCAATGGAATAAGAAAAACTCATACAAGAATGGGCGATAAAGAATGAGTAAGTGAGAGAGAGATAGAGAGGACACTCATGAATTTGCAAAAATGGCAATCTTCCTATCTAACATTGGTGTTGTAACATCCTAAATTTGTATACATAATATTAATCTAAAAATTTACCTTTTATAATATGTGTATCAATATTTAAGGAATGATTTAGTAAAATTAAAAAAAATAGAAAAGAAAGGGATGAGTAGAATTTTTGAATTATAAGATTTGAAAGTTAATAGAAATAAAAAGATGTTTAATCCTTAAATAAATAAAAGAAAAGAATAAAACTAAAGAAGAAGTAGAAACAGAATCAATATAAATTTTCTAGAATTTAAAATAAAATTTTAAGAATTAAGTAAAATTAAATAATTTACAAATAAATTAATTTATATCAAAATAATTAGTCTTTATAAAAATAAAATTTAATTTCAATAGAAGAAAATATAATTGGAATTATAGAATTTTTTTAAGAGATCGGAAGAGCA
>JAMLFT010011878.1:0-10782 GCA_026544285.1 Pachyrhizus erosus | reverse complement strand
TCAGAATATTAATATTATTTTATATTAATAGTATAAATAATAACGAAATTTCATATTAAAATATATTTCAATTAATACTATTTCTTAATTAATTGTGTATTTTCAATCAATATTTAATATCACAAAATTAAATTTTTTTAATAATAATACTAATTATAATTACTATAATAATAATAATAATATATAATATATAAAATATAATATAAAAATACTATTATTAAGATGTTTAATAAATAAATTATTTTAAAATGTCATAATTAATCCTAGTTTAGACATGAAAATTAATGCACAAAAACCTTTTTTTTATATATAAAAATTTTCCTATTTTGAAATTAATTTAATTAATACTTTTATTTCCTAAATTAATTAATTTTCTACCAAAAGGATCATTTTTAACACTTAAAATTATTTAATTAACAAAACAAACATCATTAATATATTTATTTAATTAAAAAATATAAATTCTAAAAAATTTATCATAAAATCAACAAATTCAAATAAAATAATTAAATAAATAAATCATTCAAAACATATAACAATATATATATATTTTTTCAAAGTGTTACATATATGACATATATTAGAAGAAAAAAATATATGTATAAAATCTCATTCTTAGGAGTTTAAATTGTGCCACAAGATTGGTTTAGGTATTATAAGAAAAATAAAATTTTGAAATTTTAATTTACTATATAATAATAATAATAATTAGATAAAAAAACTAAGTTTGAATATTAGCTAAATAGTACTACCTTCATCCTTATTTGTAAGACATAGTTTTGAATTTTTTCTTTTTATAAGACTTCATTTTATTTATCTTATACATTAATTATTTTATGACTAAAATACTCTTTTTTTTAATCATGTAAGTTTTTCTAAGTTGTGATTTCTCTTTCAATGAAGATCAGAGAAAATTAACAAACTTCTATACCAAAAGAATTATCCTTTCATTCATTTGAAATGTTTCTCATATCATTATTTTTATTTTCTTGAACTCCCTCATCTTTCATTTTCAAGAGTGATATAAATCATGATTGAGGTGTCCAGGATTCAACTAAATATGTGGCAATGGAGGTTGTACCAAATTCATTAAAAGATGGAGAGGTGGTCCCAAATTCATTAGCCGATTTGTAGGTAGTCTAGGATTCAGTTGAAGATGTGGCAATGAAAGGAGTCCAAGATTCCTTCCAAGATGTTACAATGGACGTAGTCGATGAAGACGAAGTTGAGTAAGAAAAACACTGAAAACTTTATCATTTTTGCTCCATATGGTTTGCCCGTTGATTTAACCAAGTTTCCTAAAGATAATTATGAAAATAACAACTTTGAAGATAAAGAGAACAAGAAATTGGTGTGTAGTATGCTAAAGATTTACTAATGTAAGGTATAAAATAGTTTTCTTAACATTTTATATAAAAGTATAGAACCAATCACTAATGTAAAGTAAATAGAATAGTTTTCTTATTTCCATTTTACCTAAATTGGGAATTACAATTAAAATACAATAGTTTTCTTATTCATTACATATAACTACAATGCACAAGGTCAAGTATGGATCAATTACTATTTTTTTTTTTATATAAGGCAAATATTACTGAATAAAGTAGCGCTGAGGTAAAATGTAATTAATATAACAAAAAATGTTGCCTTTCACCCATTTTATATCATTAATCTTATCACATGAAATGATGAATACACAAGATATAAGTATATTGATGAAAAGGGTGTTGTTTATCAAACATGTACAGTGCTTTGAAGAAAATACATGAAGGGGACACAAATGGGAAGTTTGTTACAAGATTCAGTATGCGTAGATATTTAGTTAGTTTTTTCTATTTTTATTTTCTAGTAATAGTTGCTTTCTATTCTTTTGGTGTTGTGTGATAAGGGTACAAAAAAAAAATGCATCATGACAAAGTATAAAAATTATCCGATGTCATTTCTTTATAAAACTGTCTATCTGTTGAATATAAAGCAACATTTATCCCACTACTGAGATGATGCAAATTGCACATATATACGCAAGTACCTACAACGCATATATACTCAGATTATACAATTGATCACAAGATAGTACCACCATAAATTTGATACAAATTACATATAATGATTTTTACATTATACCTTCAATTAAAAAAACATGTTGAAACACATGTAAAAAATAAAAAGCATATTCAAAACAACATGTAAAAATAAAAAGCATCTTCAAAAAACAACATCCTCACAACCAAGCTTCTCATACCAAAAGTCCAAACTTATTATTACTGCATCCTAGTCAATCACCAACAGCTTCAAAACAACAACTCCTTCATATTGGAATGCAATGATCAATCCAAATTACTTCTCAAATGGCTACTAACAAAGGATCACATTTTATCTGGGTAGGTTATCTTCCTTCCTTGTGCATAACTGCTTTCTTGATACGTGGAATGTTGTACTTGTTTGGGCCCTTTACCTTCATTATTTTTGTTATAATTGTCTGCAATGTTAAAAAAAATGTTATTAGACTGAACATAGAAATAAGTTTCAAACAATTTTATGACTACCCCAATGAGCTCATCAATTGTCTTAGGTGTTTCCTTGTACTGTAATGCTTGAATGGCACTAAAGAAACCGAAGTATAGGATATTCAAGTCAGCCGAGTTTGGAGGTTGAAATATCAATCGAATATCAAACTCATCTTCTTTAGCAATTTGACAAAAATCATTGTCATTTGCATCAATGTGACATCTTGCATTGTCTTGTTAAATAAAAATTGGATGAGGTATGTCATCTCTTAGGAACTTCTTTTTATGGCAGGAGTAACTTTTCAATCAAGAACCTCTTACTAACTTCTTTGTTGACTGATGTAATGGGCTTTGTTTCAAGAGTACCTATAACTTTATTAACACAATTCCTCTTTGCTGAAACTTGGATGATAAAAATAAAGATTCCAATATTTCCATCAAAAGTTACATTCCCTTTAGAATCAAATATTGGGAGAACAACAGTAGATAAGAATATTACCTTCATAACAAAGCTCTTTTTCAAGTAGCAAGCAGTAGTTCATAGACTTTTTGGACATAAAAAACCATTTTCCATCTGTAAAAGCAATGTGCATATTGATCTTCAAGAATCATTAATGTCAAAATGATAAAAAAAAAAACTAAAATAAACCTATGAAATGTCAATTTGATAAATAAGTTACATGTTCCTTGAATCTTGTGATTCTTGATGAAGTTGTATGGATTTATGGTTATAATATGTTGTTATTACCTTTAAGTAGTTTGGTTAGTGTTAAGGTTCTAGTGATTGCTTACTTAGCCAAGAAAACTCAGTGAAATTACAAAATGTCTATTGGATCAAACAAAAGCTTGTTTAGCCATCAAAACTCACTTAGCCATACTCATACTTGATGTTTTTTGTCCTATTTTTGCTTATCATCAAAATCTCGCTTCAAGCCAAAAAGTGATTTGTAATTCTCATGTCCATTTTGCTTAACCACAAAATTTTGCTTCAAGCCAAAATTCATAAATCCACTTTTTCATCAAAGGCTAATTCTCTTGAAGTTAGATTTTGTGGTTGAGAAAATTCTACTTTGAGACACTTTCTTGAGTTTCAAAACTAAGATTCAAATGGTTCCTCAAGCTTCAGGTTTTCTACAAAATGTGGACAAAATAATAAGATGCAAAATAAGTCAATTAAACTAAAAGTTAAATATATACAAATCTAAGATTAATTGAGTTAAACATGACTCTTAATATGGATGAAAGTAAGATAATCGCTGCCATTTCATGTAACAATTAAGTATTTAAGGCAATTATTAGTACACCTTAACCACTTAACAATATTTTTTTGTTAAAATCATCACAATATAAAGGTGTTTTGTCCTTTAAGCATGCATATAATCCTCAATTTTACATTTTCCTCTTTTTCCTACTAACTTAAGCATTGGAGTAGTTGTAGGTGACCACTATCAATTTTCCTTCTTTTTCGTGTCAATTTAAGCTTTATTAGTTAGAAATTGTCCTTAATTGTGTTCATATCCACCCTCAATTCCAAAATAAAAAAGATTTTTCATATAAGTGAATAAAATAAAATAAAGTCTTTTATTAATTAAATTCTATTTTTCTCTACTACTTTATCTTATATACATTTTTTTATTATTTTACTATTTTCTTGAATATTTTTACATTATTCTTAATAATTTAATTTGTAAAATACATTTTAGGTCTCTTAAAATTATTAATGTTCAAATTAGATTTCTCAAAAACTTTTCATATTATTTTAATTCCTCTAATTTTGAAACATATTTTCCATCCTCTAAATTTAAAATGTATCACTTTTGGTCCTTAATATATTTTAAATAACATTTCTATACAAGAAAAAAATTATTTTAGTTAGCACTTAAGATTAAAATTGATATATTTCAAAATTAAAGAAACCAAAATGATATGAAAATTTTTAGAGGGACCTAATCTAAACATTTGTAATTTTAAAAGAACTTAAAATCATTTTATCCTAATTTAATCTCTATCTTAACTAAATTTGAGATTCAATACTTAAAACATTTTATTTATCTTATGTTTCTAACTACTATTTTTTTAGTATAAGACCACATGTATCTTTTACTAGAGATAATCATAATTGAATCAAGTTGGAATATTATGGATAATGAAGTTTTTTCTCTAAGTATTTGACAAAGTTGCATACTAAGACTTGAACTTAAAACTACTTATTAAGTTGGAACAACCAAATGTTAGTTGAATTACGCACAATGCTACATATAAACTCACTTATGGTATGTTTAGTTAATAATGAACAGTGATAATATAGTTATCAAAAAAAGAAAAGAGAAAGTAATATATTTTTTTAAGAAAAAATTATTCATTTGGTCTTTATAATTGTACAAATTTTACCTTTTAGTCTCTACACTTAAAAATCATTATTTTTGTCTTTGAACAAGCATTTTTGGATATTTATGGTCTGTACCATTACAAATAAATTTAACATCATTAATGGGTGTTAACCTAGCAAAATGATATAGTGTTAACATAATGTTAACGTGTGTTGTGCTTTATATTTTAGTCTTTATACTTGCACTATTTTTATGTTTTAGTCCTTATAGTTACGAAAATTCTACCTTTAGTTCCTATACTAAAAAACCAATAGGTTTAGTTCTTGTACAAAAACTTTCAACTTTGTTTTGGTTCTTGTCATTAAAAAAAACGTGATGTTGTTAATAGTGGATAATGTGGCACTAACATGACATTGACATGTGTTGTACTGCAAAACTTATTGTTTTAATCCTATACGAAATGTTTTAATCCCATTAACACCTCTCTTCTTTCTTATTCTGTTTTTCCTTTTTTTTCTTTCCTTTATCAATTTCTTTCATTTTTTCCCTCATTAACACCCCCTTCTACTTATTTTGCGAGCTCTGTTTCTTTTAAATTTTCTTTCATTAACCAATTCTCATTGACCCTAAAGCAAAGAATCTTGAGATTGTAGAGTTCAAATGCACTTTTCGAATAAAATGAGGTAGTTTGCATGTAGCAATTTGTGTTGACACTTATAATGATGGGGAATTGCTACATTGTTTTAATCTTACTGCAAAAAAAATGCTTGGGAACTTGTTGAATTCACAATAGGTTCTTTAACACTACCAAAAAATCTAAATTGGTGGTGTAAAACCATCATTTTTTAAAAATTGTTCAACTACCACAAATTGGAAAATGAAAATACTCCTACTATGCATCATCGCCAACGCAATTTTTTGGCTGCATGTGTGGAAAAAGCATTATGTGGTCTAACCAATACTCAGAATGACCCTTCATAATTAACCTACATTAACAATTAAGACCAACCTCTTGAAGTTGACCTTCACAAGTCAAGTTGATGACTTGTATCTTGTCATTCACTCTATGTGATTCTAATAAACTATCATATACACCTTAATTGCTTAACAAAGTTTTTGGCCAAAATGATCACCATATAAAGGTGTTTCACCCCTTAAGTATGTATTTAATCCTCATTTTTACATAATCCTTTTTCTCTAATTGATTTAAGCATTAAAATCATTGCAAGTAACCATTATTGAATTTCCTTTCTTTGTCATGCCAATTTGAGCTCTATTAGTCATAAATAGTCCATAGTTATGTTTGTATCCATCCTCAGTTCAAAATCAAAACTAATTTTTCATTTAAGTGAATAAAATAAAATCAAGACCTTTATTAATTAAATTTTATTTTTCTACTACTTTATCTTATATACAATTTTTTTATCATTTTACTTATTTTTTCTTAAATATTTTTACATAACTCCTAATCATTTAAGCATCTCTTAACTAATTCTAAATATTAATAAAATATTTATTCAACCTATATTTATAAACATTTAATACAACAAGACTAAAATAATGTGGCAAGTCCTTACCACCACAAGTAGTGAAACATAAATTACTATTCATAAGCTACCTCATCTTGTCCAAGAAGTACATTAAACTTTACAATCTCAAGACACTCTAATTTAGGATAAACAATAATTTATTAATGTAAGAAAGTTTAAAAGAAATAAAGCATGCAAAATAAAGGATGAAGAAGGTATTGATGAGAAAATAGACAATGAAAAGATAGATAGAGATCAAAACACATAGAAAAATTGCTCATATAAGTAATAAAAAAAGGTTTTTGATGCAACACAAGCTAATGTTATGTAAGTGCCACATTATCCACAATTAAAATGTTAAGTATTTTTAATGATAGGGACTAATACAAAGTTGAAAGTGTTTGTACAATTACTAAAGCAAAAAATATTTTTAAATGTTGAATGAATCTTTAAAAAGTAACCTCAATTTCGTGACATAGTTGCTTATTCTCAAAAACACATTTACATAACAAAATTTTATCTAAACACTAAGTTTTATAAAAACAAAACTTGAAATACTTTTTCAAACATAATTTTTACAAACTTAAATTTAACCCAAATTTAAACATACCAACTTTAATCCCAACTTCAATTAAAGGTTTATGAAACAACTAAAACAGTATTCATATGTTTACATAAGTTGTCATATATTGTTTTTTTAATGTTATTTAATTATTAATTAATATAAATATTTTTTATAATGTCTTGATAATTTTCTATCTAAAGAAGTTAGTTAATATGCAAAGTATTTGTACTATTTTTTCATTGATTCATAAGTAAAGAAAATCTGAAATTTTAATTTCATAATTTTAGTGATGGATTTTGATCATCACAATGTTGAAAGAGAGACTAAATTCACATTTTATTCAAAAGTTGAAGGACTAAATTCATCAATTTGAAAATATAGGAAATAAATCCAAGTTTGAGTGAAAGTTCATGAATCAAAAACACAATTTCTCTAAAATATATTTATTATAGTAAAATTATTTTTGTTGTTAAAATTGTTTTTAAAAAAGTTAAAATGCACTTTGTAGCGTCCCTTTTTATCTATCCTAATTCAAGAAAATTATTTTGATTATTTTATTTTAAGTAAATTTTTAAACTTCACTTGCTAGGAGTTACAATTTAACAAGAAACTAAATAGCGCGTACGCATCTAGGTAACTTGAATTTAATGATAACATACTCAAAATTACTATATAAGTAAAGGTCAAATATAAGTGTAAATATTACATAACCCAAAGTATTACATAAGTCAAAGCATTTGACTAGCATATTAAACAACAGGTATTCTAAGTTTATCAATAATATCAATTTTTTCCAAAACAGATCCTAGACAAATCCTTTAGAAGGATCTTCTTCCTTAGAGGATTCCTCTCCTTCACCTTGACCGTTTATCGAAACTAAACTAGTGAAAGAGTTTTGGTGAGGAAATGGTTGGGCATGTCGAGGAGTTGTTGGAATGTCTAACGATACTCCCATATATCTAGGTGGATGGGTCTGAGATAGTACTATTAAAATATTTATATGATAGAATTGACATGGGACTATAAGGTTAGGAGGTTTGAATACAAATTTAACACAATCGATGAACGTGTCATCTCCACTAGTCAAGTTGTGAGTTCATTGACCTTTCAAGAGTATTATTGTCAAGTGGAATATGGATTGGAATTCGTCTGTCATCTGTATCTGAAATGTGGAGGTTGTAGAAGTGAGTTGTTTATCCTTAAGCAAACACATACACATATAAATCATTTCTATTTATCGTAGACTCTACTCTCACAATAACGTGTCTAATTAGTGATTCTACTCGTTTTAGGACCATCCATAGCCTCCAATACTACTAACTTTGGAAAGATTTACACAAGCATGTCAATAATGGTCCAAGTTTGCATTTTGCGTTAATGATTGGGAGTACATATATTACCTGGTATTGGGTCCAAGATACTCTCAACCGAATCTTGGTAATGCTCCGTTTTGTCGGAGACGCCAAGCCGGTTACGTGACACCTTCTTCTCTCTGAACGGCTCACAACTTGACACCTTATCTTACCCCAATGACTTACTAGAGCCTACATACATTCCTCGGGTACCTTTTGTGGTCAACCCATGCAATCTTCATTTTTTATTTCTCACACGTTAGGGATTCTGACTCATTCTACTATCCCCTTCTCTAGTCATCAAACATTATCGGTACTAATTTTCATTTCACCAACATAGTCTTGCAATAGCTCTATTTCATTCTCAGTTTCACATAACCAATCCAAGTTTCATTTAATTTTTGTCTAGGTAATTTTTCAGTTCATCTTCTACCCTAGGATTGTTTGTAACATTTGATTGTCAATTTTGAGATAGTTATAACAACATATAATTTCTCTACTTTTAGTAGAGAAGATAAATCATCAACATGTAATATAAGAATATTCAATTCAAAACTAAACAAAATTCCAAACAATGTATCAAAATCACAATTCTAAATAATACGAAAAGGGTACAATTGTCTTTTTAAGTAATCTTTTACTATTGTTTATTTCTTATTTTCTCATCTCATATTTCTTCATATTTATATCTTATTCTATCCTATTTAACTAATTACTATTAGAATTTAATTAAGAAAATTATTCATTTGTTAAGATTAATCAAAAAGAATAATGTAAGGGCAAAATCTTCCTTTTCGAAAACTATTATCTTTACTACTTTTCTTTTCCTCGTCTTTTTCCTTCATAACTTTTTATTTTTCTATTCACTCTCCTAGTTTCAATTTAATAAATAAAAAATTAAAATTTTATGTAATATTCAAGAAAAGATTTCAACTTATAATCTGCTCTTAAATGCTACTTAGTTAAATTATGAAAGAAGGAAAGGTACAACTTTCTTTGAAAAAGTATACAGTTGTCTATGAAAAAATATACAACTTTCTTATAAAAATCATATAACTATCTTTAAAAAAGTATAAAACTTTCTTAGAAAAAGTATACATCTATCTTTGAAAAAGTATACAACTGCCTTTAAAAAAATATACAACTATCTTTAAAAAAGTATACAACTTCTTTAGAAAAAGTATATAATTGTATATAACTGTCTTTGAAAAAGTATATCACTTCCTTAGAAAATTTATATAACTATATTTGAAAGAGTATACAACTTCCTTAAAAAAAGTATACAATTATCGTTGAAAAAGTATACAACAAAAATGGAGCTTTGAGGATCAGATTCAATTAAATCTAAAAATTTGATTTGAATTTTGATGAAAATTTGTAGAAAATCAGATTTTTTTTCTTAGACTAAGTTTAGATAAATTTATGACTCTAAAACACAATTACGTTAATTTTAAAACTTATGGTAACCAGAAAATGAAGGAAAATGACCCTTCCTACCTAAAATTTGATTTTCTAGCAAGTTGAGATTCATTTCCGACAAAACTCCAACGAAGGTGTAATTTCACGATTTAGCCTTCTATTCCTTTTGATTTTTGGTGGAAAAAATCTTAGACAAGTTTCAAACAAGTCTTTACAACGATTAAGGAGAATAGGTGCAGAATGAGAAGGGTTCATTGGTTTAGATTTTGATTTCTCTTTTGTCTTATCCCCACTGTGTTCGTCCATTTTATAGCGTTCCTTTATCCAATACCATGTTTATTTTATTGGCTGAGTATGGGTGATGGTAGCTGTCGTAGCGTAGGACGTAGGCTATGGCAGAAAACTGGTAAATGCAGAGTTAGGGGCTCGAGGAGAAAAGAGGTGACTCACCTCTTCCATGGCAGTTTATCCATTTTTAGCATTTATCAAATATAATTAAAAGGGGTAAAATATCACCAAACATACTTTAGCTTAGCGATTAAGACGTTGAGCGCAGACTATGAGGTCCTTCCCTTTGAGTCCTCTCTGAGGCACTTTTAGTTTTTCATTTTCTAATTTTCTCAAAACGCAACCTTAGTATGTGTTTTACTTAGTTTATTTGCTGTGGTTGGGCTTCCAGCCCAACTGGTTCTGCCGCTCCTCCCTTTTCCTCTTGATTCTGAGTTTGAGACCTTCTTGTGCCTCCCATTTTCTCCTTTAATTTCGTTTTGCTTAAGTATAACACATATACAATTCATTTCTTATATCTCTCTCCAGCAACCTGGTAGTTCATTGGCAAACATTCTCCTCCCTCTCCCTCAAGGGTTTGGGTTTCAAAACCAACCCCGCCTTCTTTTATTTTCCTCTTTTCTTTTCTAATTTCCCTTTTTCTTTTATTTCTTATTTTTATTTTAAAATAATTATTTTTTATTTCTAATTTTTTCTAAAATTCCTATAAATCAATTTATATTTTTCTTCTCTTATTTATATTTTTTCTCTCACTGAAATATTTATAATCCTATTTATTTTAATTTACACACA